>OZ024856.1:36467793-36527793 GCA_964017155.1 Oasisia sp. SBJ-2009
TCCTTAACTGAACCGTAATTCTCACATTCATTTACCTATTTGACAGTTCATTCAAATATTATATATATATATATATATATATATATATATATATATATATATATATATATATATATATATATATACATGTGTGTGTGTGTGTGTGTGTGTGTGTGTGTGTGTGTGTGTGTGTGTGTGTGTGTGTGTGTGTGTGTGTGTGTGTGTGTGTGTGTGTGTGTGTGTGTGTGTGTGTGTACTTTTCGCATTAACGTACGACGTTCAACCAATGTTTCAGGGCCGAAATGCGAATGGAACAAGGCTTGGTTTGGTAATCCAACTTCGACGAAGACCTTACCTGGTTTCTGTACGGGCTCGCGTCAACACGTCCTGAGGGGAGACTTCAACGGAGACGGCCGAATGGACATCATGTGTCATGATTCAAGCAATGGGAACAAGTGGATCTACTACGGCGCTAACAACGGTTACTCCAATAGAGGCTGGATAAGAAGCATGCATTGGTGCAACCATCAAGGAGCATCGCTCTACGTTGGTGACTTTAATGGTGATTCCAGAGATGATATTTTATGTCATGATACGCATGGGCGCGTGTTTATTGCATACGCCAAAAATTCAGGTAACTTTATCTACACCGACTGGAAAAACGAGGCAATGGGTTTCTGCACATGCAGTGGGTGCAATCTATTCATAGGCGACTTCAACGGGGACAGGAAATCAGACATGTTGTGCCACGACGGATATAGAGGTCGGAAGTGGATCGCGTACGCGACGTCCGGAGGCAACTTCCAAAATGCTAAGATCTGGTACAAGTACATGAGATGGTGCTACAGCAGGTACGGACCACTACTCGTGGGCGACTTCAACGGAGACGGAAGGGACGACATGCACTGTTATAGTGTAGGAGCTGGTAACGTGTTCATTGCGTTTGCAAAACAGGACGGTTCCTTCGATAAATCTGACGTGGAGGATAACATGGGTTGGGCTGTGGACAGGAACTGCGCGTTGTCGGTCGGTCAAGGCAGCGCAGACCGCAGAGATGACCTGGTTTGTCGCTGCA
This sequence comes from Oasisia sp. SBJ-2009, assembly GCA_964017155.1. Lineage (NCBI taxonomy): Eukaryota > Metazoa > Annelida > Polychaeta > Sabellida > Siboglinidae > Oasisia > Oasisia sp. SBJ-2009. The sequence continues at coordinate 36,468,848 of OZ024856.1, forward strand.
AGAAACCGTCTAATGAACCAGTCAGAGTTCGCTTTCCGGTCTTCAACGGCTTCGAATACTTCCGCCAGTGGAGACGTGACCGGACGTGGTGCAACAAGCCGACGGAGATGCTGTTTGTCGGTCGTCTTATGCCGTCGCACTGCGGCAGCTTAGTCTGCATCGACAAAGCTAACGGACATATTTCGATTGCATTTTCATAAAGATATGATCAAATGTCCAATCTCTAAATTGAAATAAAGCGGTTCGCATAATTTGATACATACATCAATATTTAGTTCAGAAGGCCATCAATTGCATAATTGGGCATTCATTGATTGGTTACTGTAATAGCACCCATGGACGAGACGATACTATTAATGTCCGTCTTGTTTTATCGAATGTGGTCTATGCATGTACATAAAATTTCCACGTGTAAGATTAAAACGAAAGAAATATATATAATCTGAAATTAAGTCAAACGAATACAAACTATATCATGTGATATGTGGTACAACAAAACAATGTAGGAATTTCCTGAATGCTGTTGAAAAATGGATGGACTTAATATACCGTGTAATAAGCGACATGTTGTAAACCGACGTTGATAACCCGTTTAGTTTTGTCAATAAAATGTCAATTGAAACGCTGAAAAGCACGTTGTTCACTTTTCGTCAAAATTATTACCTTTATACCTTATAATATATGACGTTCTCAACTAGTTAGCCGTAATGTGTGGTTTCGGGGTGGATGATTGTTATCGGTCGGGAATGTCAGCATAGACTAGAATGATCACCACTTGTGCCCTTGCGTGATACCGTCTAAGGATTAAAGTAGGGCGTCTCCAACGGCATCGAACCGTTCCGAGAGTGGAGGTGTTATGGTCGTTTACTGCACAGTACTGCATATATACTTAGTAAGGCACTGAATATATTGTATGCGACGTGAGCCACTTGGATATATAAATATTTTATTTACACAATTAGAGCGGATGTTGTTTGAAAAACACCACCTACCATTGGTACTGATATTAACATATTAAACAGCGCCACCTGGCGTACAAGGAAGACGCGATTGTCTTTTAAAATGTGACGATGCAGGACGCCACAACATTCCTGTGGCTTGTATTCCATTTCTAATTCCAGGATCTATAACAACAACGACCTTGCATGCCTTTGTTTTCTATAAACGCACGCAAGCGAACACACACATACTAGCACGCACACAAACACTCGCATGCACACGCACATATGCACATACAGATATACACATGCGCACACACGCATTTACATATACATAAACACATATTCACGTATACTGTACACACGTTCACACACGCACACAAACGCCCAGTCACACACACTCGCACGCACGCACACGCTCGCATGCCGACGCACATACCCACACACAGATACACACATACGCGCGCACAAAGACTCTCATTCACATATACATACATACATACTCACGTATACATATACACACATTCACACACGCACACAAACACGCACGCATACACAAAATAAATTATTTACACGTGTGACGCAATGTTGCTGGATAACACTTACTAATAAACTATACACGTAAAAACAAACCAATAAATTGACCCTACCCAAGTATATTGGTGACCACCCATACCCAACAGAGAACGGAGTTTGTCATCTTAACACATCTTACACATAAAACAGGCGCCTTCGCTATGAAGTCGTCACGTCCCGTGGCGTTTTATAGCAACGAACGCGTCAGCGAATAATTACTCATTCTGGAATGAGCTTGGCGACGTCCCCAGTTCGTACTGGATAATATATAATCACCCACATACGAGTGAACGAGCTTCATTTGAATAAAAAAGCAGGACATATATGTACTGCAGAAATCCAGTAAACACGCACGTAGGAGACGAACGTAACTTAGAAACCAAGATACACACTGCGCTTGCTTTGTCGGTGCCTATTTCATTGCCACAGTGGAAGTATGTCAGTGATGAGACGAGTAATGCCGTTGAAATTGTTCATGCAAACGTGACTCGAGTTGGTTCCTTTTACATTAACGTAATTCGACATGTAGTTCTGCAATTCGTGAAATGTGTTAAATCATAAAATGTCAACAAATCATCATCATCGTCATTGGTCAGCACTAGTGTTTCGTGATTGGGTGAAGACCTCAGCATGCAGTTAATAAATTACACAGCGAGATATATATATATGTATATATATATATATATATATATATATATATATATTCAATGGTAAGCACCACAAAGGACATATATTATGGACTGTAATCGTATGTGTGATTTACTGTTTATGAAATGATAAAAATATTGGGATCTTATATGTATGCGCAGCGCGTGTGTAACTTGTGAATGATGTGGATTTCCCTTCTGGAATGTTACAATGTTCAGGCATTGTCATTGGTATCGAACCCCTTACTTATAGGTGGAAACAGCACAGCTTTAGTCGGTCTGTTTGGAGCAGAGATCGGATTCATCGTGTTGTGCATGGAGTTGTTTTATTTGTCAGTTGGAATCCGTTTCCAAACTTAACACCTTGCTTAGTAGATTCACAAACTCAAAGGGAATATTGTTTGTAAATAGTGAGTAATTATAGTAATGTATGCTACCCACAACTCTCAGCAGTACTGAATAATAAAAATAAACAGAATGTTTCACAAATCATCCCAACGGTGTTTTGTTAGTTATATATAAAATGTAATATATATTTCTGACACGCGATTTCATTAATGAACGCTACAATGAACACGACGAAAAAACGACAAAGGCACATGGGGGTCACTCTGGTGAAGTGAGCAGCCAAAGTCGTCTCTACTACTGGTTGTCACGCAGGCCATGGGTAAAAACAACACGCGAGATAGGGTTTAACGCTGGACACAGTACTCTGCAATGGCTGGCAGCGTCCGATGACGTCATCGTGTACTCGTTCGATTTCGGCAGCCACACCTACACGCGACCCATGGCTGTCTACTTCAGCCAGACGTTCCCCGATCGATACCATTTGAACATCGGCGAGTCTTTGCAAAATAAACCCGTGGCCATTACGTAGCCACCAGGTGCCGCATCAACAATGCAGTGTTCCCCTTTTACCGCAGAGCAATTCGCATCTGGAGATGATCCCACTACACATTACTGAAGTAGAAAAGGTTTTCAAGCAGCAATCACGAACCTTCCCTTCACGACACCCAACCAATCATCTAAATCATCTGAAAAACAAACAAACAAACAAACAATCAATCAAACAACCAAACAAACAGGCTGATATATACACATGCATTTTGTTATTTATTTTAAAATATTATCTGTAGGTAGGTTTCTTGTTAGTGTATATATAGCACCATGTTGTGAAGCACCACAAACAATTACATATGTGGCGCTATCTAAAATAATATATTATTATAATTATTATTATAATAAAACGTATAAGTTCCTGCGATCATAGATATTATGTGTATGTAATAAAACTATTTCGCGCGTACGTATGCAGTAAATGTAAAGCTAACTTATAATAGCAATGCTATGCTACCGGAGCTTCCGATCGAAGAAGTTGGGCACCGTCGAGATCTGCGCATTAGTGATTTTTTGTAACGCAGTGTATGCGAATATTAATAGGATATGTGAGGAGAAATTTGGTGGCTATTGGTAGTCGTTATCATGGTTTAGTCACTCCAACCCGGTCGTCTGGCATCCGCACCGTGTCTTCAAACATGCCACATTTTGGGGATGGCAATCCGTATTTTTGACCTAAAATTCTGTAAGAATCCGTATCAATCCGTATCACTAATCAGATCTTCAAGTTAACTAGCCTAAGTTATTAAGGCCTTTTCAAAACGTATGTGTATGTGTTTAGAATGTCATTCTGCACCACACCCGCTAAATAAAAAGAAATCATATTTTGTTATTGTGTTTTATATCAATTTAATGCCGTCGAGTCGACGTAAATAAGCCGATGTCACAAGGCGCGAGCAGTTAGCGCAGCCCAGACTCATCGGGGCCTCAAACGCCGGCTTTGTCAAAGGCGATGTCTAGCGTGTGCATTTGCGAAGTCAAAAAAAATAATTACCATGTTTTATAAATGTATGCTTAAAACAAATATATCTGCATTATATAGAATAAAAAGTTAATGATGTAGCCTTAGTTTTGGAAACATTCGCAAATCGCAAGACATCGCCTTTGCGGTCATGATACGTGTGGAGAGCGCTATATGTATTGCTCACGCCCAGTGACATCGGCTTATTTACGTCGACTCGATGACATTAAATTGATATAAAATACAATTTAAAAAAGGATATCCGACTTCGTTTCAACGGGTGTGATGCAGAATGACATTCCAAACATATACACCTCGAAATAAATGTTGTTAAAATCCGTATCAAAATGGAGTACGGCCGTATCACACACAAAAACGCAAAAATTCGTATCGGATACGGGTAATCTGTATCATGTGGCAAGTCTGGTGTCTGTGACTGTCCCAACGAATCCACTGGACCACTGTTTCAGTTCTGGTCGATTCAACACAAAAGACAGTTTACTAATACTGCCACTGGTACTATTGCTACAAGCATATGAGTAACAGTGTGGCATATTTCTGGCTCTCCTTTCTTGTGACAGCTGAACCAGCGAAAGACGTATTCATTTTCCAAAGTGCAGGTATATAATGGGTTTTGATTGCATGAACCAAGATGGGCTCGTTTATGGTGTTGGTGGTCTTGCTAGACTTTTCCACTCTAAGACCACTTTCTGAATAAACCACTTAAATGAATTTGTTTCATGCAGATGCAAATGGATAGTTTAGTAAACTCTTTTAGGTGCATACCACTAAACCGTTGACTTGTTTGCCCTTTTAGCTTCGCAACATCATCGAACAGTGTTCAGAATGACAAAGACAGCTATATATAAACTTTATTGACTTAGAAAACGCATCTGATAAAATACGCAGGGAAGGTATATGGCGCATATTGACAGCATACGGGATTTTGATCACTAATGTTAATACCGTTCGAAACCTCTATTCAAATGCAGCATTGACCAACGTGATCAGTTTTTTGGTTTGAAAACCGGAGTCAAACAGGGTTGTGTAATGTGGGCCATCCTCTTCAACATTGCCATTTACTATGACGTACAACAGAAGACAAACCAAGAGGTATCAGATGGACACTCCTCTCAACTCTAGATTACCTTAATTTTGCAGTTGACCTTGCTCTTTTATTCCACTCTCATTGTCATGTACACGAAAAGACACAAGGCTCAACACCTTCAGCCAACAAGTTGGACTAACAAAATAGCCAACATAAAACAAAGGTGACGTCTGTGGGAATCCTAAATTCAAGTCCATCAGCAGTGAAGGTCGGACAGTCTGAACTAACAAGCACTACCACCTTCACATACTTAGGTACCGTCATGTTCAATGATGGAGGTGTATGCATGTACATTCAGAGCTGATTGAATAAGGCCAGAGGAGTTGTCATGAGCATGAAGGCAGTATGGAAACCAACACAACATACAATTTACGAAGTTAAGAATCTACCAGAACTGTATATTTACCACCCTTCTTTATGGTTCAGAGTCCTGGCGTATGACAGAGAAAGACATACCTAGGCTATTTTCCATCCACACATCCTAAGGATATTCTGGCCCCAAAAATCTCCGATGAGCAACTATTGGAAATGAACATTCAGGAAAGCATGCGAACCTTCATAATCAGAAGACGGTGGACGTGGACTGGCCATGTGATCCGAAAAGAAGACAACTCTATCACTAGAACTGCAGTGTGCTGAAGCCCTAAAGCGAAACGAAAGAGAGTACGTCCGAAAACAACATTGCGCCGAACAGTGGAAATAGAGATGCATGAGAGAGGAGGCCATAAATGCCATTCGGCGTGGCAGGCAGTAAGTAAATCTTCCTCCTTCCACCCGTCCGTCCATCCTTTACTCCCATTCTCCCTTCTCTTCATAGCCTTCCACCCTCCTTCCTCCCTGCCCTTTCGCCTCCATCCCTCCTCCTCTCTCCATCTCTTTACTCTCGCATTCATTCGAGATTCGGTTAGATACGCGTAACGTTGCTTGCGGAAGATGATACTGGTTTCTTCAACGATACACATGACATTTTAGGGACGGGTACCACTATAGACGTTTTCCAGATGGTAGGAATCACACCTGTATCCACAGACTGTTTAAACAGTGGCTGAAATACCGGACCTAACTCAATTGCAGTATGCTTAGCTGTCCGTTGTGGAAGTTGGCAAGCGTACTTTAGCTAATTAAATAACACTACGTTATGTGTTGATCAACCAACTACCGTGGGTGGGTGAATGTAAGCTACCCCGGGGGTACATCACTTTACAAAAACAAAATTACCTACACTGATTAGTTAGTTTCGTGTTATGATATTTCCCCGCCGTCTTTGGAGAATACATCGTATTCTGCAGCACGGTACACAACCGAGAACGTATGACTTTATTCAGGGTCAGTGCCTGTGTGGTGTAGTTTAAGTTAGTTCGTCGTTTGATAAATACTCATTATGAGTGTTTTTCAAGTGTTGCTATTTCCTTTGTAGAATGTTATATTTCGTGCACAATAAAATGTTCGACAGACACAGGGCATCATGTCTTATTAGCGGATCTATTAAGAACGGCGCTGAGAAGAAACATTAGACTACGATCAAACCATTTATCCATTTCAATTTGTTGCTCAGGGTTCACCATTCACAGACACAAGTTATATTAAATAGCAAAACACTCCAAATGTCCTAAAAGATACTACCTTATTACGTTATTAGGAATCCGACCTGACGTCACGTGTCCTTTCTGTCATATCGGGCATTGTACAAAAACTGTGAAACCTACAAGATTATACCTACATACTCTATGGTAAATGTGCCAGTAATCAGACTGTGCCATTTATCGGACACTTGGCCTTCCAACAAAACGGCACACATACGAGTGATGCAATTTTGTCGTTTGATTAATTGATTATGTTTCTAATATAGCAACATCATCTATCGTATGTTCACATGTAGTTCATAATTTCATATTTACTCTGGGTTACAGGTCAAAATAGAAACGCCTTTTTATAAATGAATGGTCATCATAGCACGGAGCCAACGACAACACATATTGGCCTGAAGTTTCACATATTATTTGATAGGCAGGTCAAACAACAGAAACGATATCGTAACCGATACGGAGTGGCCTGTCGTGGCCTGAATAGCGCACACTGAGACAGTGGCTGCGAGATTTCAATAGAAACCTTAACGTCTCAGAAAACGAGACGGCGATAGTAATAAAACATTCGACTACTGCGTAAACCATCATGCAACAATATTTTATTATCGAAATACACCACTCATATGTGAAAATTGATTGCCGTGGGCGCATCTGAAAAATCAACGTTGAGAATGTCACAGAATTTTACACAGCCTACAAACGTTGTGAGGCGCCACACAAACACCATAAGGCACAAATTAAGTTCTCTCTCTCCTCTCTCTCTCTCTCTCTCTCTCTCTCTCTCTCTCTCTCTCTCTCTCTCTCTCTCTCTACCTCTCTCTCTACTAACCCACCGCAAGGAAACTAACTTCCACAAAGGGTTCTCAGCTGAACAACATAGAATATGACTTGAACTTATCAATTCTTGACAGCATACCACCACATTTATACTGTACTATAATGGAATTTGAATAAGATGTGTCTTCAAATAACAACTCGTTGAGAATTGTATGCCACTCACAGATATCACACTTCTAGCGTTCTCACCATACGGGGTACAGAATTGTGTCTTCAGAAGACATGACTGATAATTGTGCCCCAAATGTATCACATTTGAACGGTTTCTCTCAAATACGTATCCGTGCATGTCTTCAAGCTGGTACCGACTGTCATCTGTGCCCCACGTCTGACATCTCACTAGTTTCTCTCCAGTATGGATAAGGATTAGGTATCACCAAATGACTATGTTGACAATTATTCATCATATGTATCACATGTGTATGATATGTCCCCAGCATGGATGCTGATATGCCTGCGTAAACCGCTATTACGTGAGAACAGACTACCACAAATACCACACTTGTAAGGTTTCTCACCCGTATGGATACGGATATGTCTCTTCAAATGACCACGTCTTGCAAATGTTGCACCACAGGTATCACATTTGAACGGTTTCTCCCCAGTATGTATACGCGCATGTTGCTTCAAACTGCCCCTGTATGAAAACTGTGTCTCACATATGTTACATTTGAATGGTTTCTCCCCAGTATGGATACGGATGTGTTCATTCAAACTACCAATGCGTGTGAACATTGCACCACAGGTGTCACATTTGAAGGGTTTCTCCCCAGTATGTATACGGGCATGTGCCTTCAAAACGCTACTGCGTGAAAACCGTGCCTCACAAATGTCACATTTGAATGTTTTTTCCCCTTTGTGTCTGCGTACGTGTACTATTAACTGATAGGGTTTTAAGAATTCTTTACTACAGGTGCTACATTTGAATCGTTTCTCAACTGTCTGATTGTGCATTTCCACATTCATATTGATGACGTTGCTGTTGTTGACGTTTTCACACACGTCGCACTTGCTACCACTAGTCCGATGCTTACTGGTGTCTCCACAGCACCACAGTAGGTAGACAAGGAACTATGCATCAGATGAGTGGAACCACTGATCAATGCACGACTGCAAGGAATAACTCTATCAATGGCAGGTCAAATGCTTACGTATACCACACAAAAGAATATTATCTCAACATTTGCCAATTTCAAATGGTTTCTCACACTTTGCAGGGTGTACGTGTAACTGATAAGTCGACGTCTGAATATTTCTGTTCAGTCTTCGATCAAATGTGCAGGTATAATCCGCACTTTGACAAGACTGTTCTGAAGACGTACCAGCACCCACTCTGACCACTCTTTCCAAGATATATCACTTTGTTGAAAAGATTTCCCACACTCCTGATAATATAAATTGATCGTAGATCGTTACTTGGCAAACCCGTTGTAAAAATATGTCACAGTCATGCTTGAATGGTTTCGTCCACCATGTCGACGTCAATGCATACATAAATGTCAATATTGCTCAATGAGACGATCACATTTTTCTTTTTTTTCAGAAGACGAAGATTTTGACACTGAGTGATTTGACTTGGTGTCATATGTAGAGTCGGTGCCAGAGCCTAACAGATGTCATAGGTGCAGATGAATCGTTGTCACGTTGTTACCTTGATGTTGACAACTTGACACACAAGCAGCCGTTGACAAGTGTTACGTCAGTCTGAAACAACACAAACCATCATACATCAGAAACGTCAAAGACACCATCAGGCATGGAGTGGACCAAGACCTTTCAAACCAGTTTAGCAGTTGGAAGTTAAATCGTCCAACCAACAGTTATAACATGTGCATTAACCTGTCAGTTGATACATTAGAATATGTATAATACCTTCTGTTTAGCATAATTAATTATACATATTCTAACACATCTGAATATATCATAGCAAATCAGAAACATTAGAGGAATTAACAGTTTTTAAACTGCAGAGATATCCCCTTAATAATTCAGTAGACTGTCTGGTTTCAAAGGCAGCAGCACACTGTCATATATGTTTTAACAACAAAGTGTTCCGTGGCTGGACTGGTTATATATACACAATGATATGCAGTGTGTGACTACATAATGATATAACCTTCTCTCTTTTTTAATAAAAAAGTGTAATTTATCATGATTTCACTATTAGTAATACTGTAATAGTGAAATCATGTAAAATTATACTTGTAAACATGCAGCAAGATGTACTCCCCGATTGTTACAATTCAATGTTTTTATGATGTCATTACAAGTAGTGGCACAGTGACTAGAGCTCAGAGATGAAGTGATTACAATACAAAAGGGCAATTCCATATTGGAGAGCCCACACTGCTAAAAATGTAATCTTGTTGAAACAGTGTAAAAGTTGTACCATTGATGTAAAACATACGTACAATTCAGGCCCAAGTAAAAACATTGTGCCGTCAGTTCACAATTTTTTTAATTGCGTTTCTAATGGAGTGAATTCTTAGCAGTCAAACTAATGGAAAAACAAGGGCCAACAGAAACCCCTCCCATCTTACCATTAACTCTTAACTAATTTACCTTTGTTTTATAGATTTTCAAAGTTCATACTGTACATGTTCAAAATTCAGAAAGCAACTTGTACTGCATAAGCTGTATTTTGATATGGGTAGTCACACATTTTCATATATTTATTATGTAATTCCGTTACAGAAAAAGTACATACAGTTTTCCTGAGAGCCAACAAGTGATCAAAATTAACAGTTACTTGAAATTCTCTTATTAGATACACCCACGAATAGGTGAGAGTACACAATTTATGTGTGTCTTTTCTCATCTTGCGGGAATCATGGTAACGGAATTACATTTTGGTAACGGAATTACAATAACAGAATTACAAGTTTTTTTTTCTTGCACAATAAATCATAATAAGAAACTAATAATGGAACCTAAGTACATTAGAGGTCAGCACTGGCACTGGGACAATGTTTCAGTTAAATATGAATGGAATCTTTGGACTTTATGAAAACTGTCCATGGATTCAGAAACATGTACTATCTGTAAAAAAAAACCTGATACTACACGGAATGGCAGCAGTAATCCATATAAATCTACAAGATAGGCCAGATTATCTATCAAAGATCAGTTGCAGAATGTGTTCATGGACTTTCAAAGAAATTCTACACAGTATCTCTTTACCACATGGCTAAGGTTTATTGTCCAAGACTATAACTCCGATTGTTCTCTGGAGTGATATCGCGTGATCACATCCAATAAGTTTAACAAAGTTGCTGCCAGGACCTGTCAGAATATTTTACATGGATGCATCAACTAAGCCATGGTTGAATTAAAAATGATAAAGCTCATATGACTGGAATGAGATCAGTCTAATTCCCAACATTAAGCAGTTGCAAAGAGTCAGAGGGTAGTTGATTACATTGTTTGTGACTGTTATACAAAACCATGTCAAATAATAATCCACGAGGAACTTCTTCAAAATTAAAACACTGAAATAATGAAGATGACAAAGAAGACAACAGCATGGGTAATCAAACTTTAGAATACAGAAAAGATCTTGCCAAAATGTCTGGACTTAAAGTGGATGGTTGTAAAAAAAAAAGCAAAAAAGTGTCTTCCCGGATTTTTAAAAGTAAGGTGACAAATTACTTGAAGTGTGTTGAACTATGTAAATTTATGTGGCCTGATTTTGAAGATATATTGACTGCCTCTACTGATAAAGATTGTGACATTAACATCCTCCCTGACCCACAGATGGACGGGAGTTCAATAACTGCTTTCGACTGATTTTGAGCTAAATGTGAAATACATCGCTGTACTGTATGTACAATTATTGGCCAGTACAATTGTTATTTTTAGTAGAACATGAAGTTATGGTGTTCTGTAATCTTGCATAAAAGAAAAAATGAGCATCAATTATTATTTGATGTTTTATTCCAAAAATAGTCAGACTCGTAATTCCGTTACTATTGCATGTAATTCCGTTACCGATCAAAACCAGTTCACTATAAAAAAAACAGTACATATATCATGAGTAAAATTCTATCTAATACAAGGTCATGTTATTTGTCTATTTATTAATGCTAGTTGTTGGCCCTGGAAGATTGCAGATTTCAGACGATATGTCATGACATTTAATAAAAACTGATGTCCAAATTCTCTGAGTAATTCCGTTACCAAAATTAAAACAGCCATAATTTTGTAATTATTTTACATTTCTTAACAGGTACCACTGGTACTTATAGGGTGTAGTGTGCACTTCAAACCATGTTTAAGTTTCTTTTGTAGATACATGCTGAATGGGAAAATATAACCATTTTAAACCAACAAATATTGTGAATTGTAATTTCGTTACCGTGGAATTGCCCAAAATGCACTTGATGACGATTGTGATTATTATATGAAGATGCATTACTACGATTACTTTGGAGAACACACCATGGATAAATATGATTGTTTGTTTAAACCACAACACAGTATGAGCATCTGTGCTAAAAACTGTAATATAATATTATGGGCAATTTTCTAATGTGGTATCCAGTCCTCAGTACATGTAGTGCTCAAAGAGCTTGATACTTTACTTGGCAAACTTATTCAATCAGGGAAGCGTCCAGCCATGCTGCAGTTATTGCGTGAAGGCCGCTCGTATAAATATCCACCACTCTCTATACACAGTTACTCATTCATACAGAGCTTTGAGTAAACTGGAGCAATATACAGTTTAAAAACTTGCCCAAGTTATCACACAGCACACAGGATATGAACTCAGTTATCTTACTTGAGAATCAGCTCTACCCGGAGCCACTGTGCTCTGTTAAAACAACACTAGTAGACTACCAGTATTTAGATGCATAAAAATATGTCACCAAGCACCAGACACATCATGAGCTGCAAAATACTTTGTCTAGCAGTCTCTTTATATCCCAATTTTACCAGCTCAGCATTATGCCATAGAATGAAGTAGTGTTTCCTAAGGGACATAACGTGCCTTTGTCACTACAGTAAAACCTGTCTTGGGCAGCCTCTGTCATGAGGGAACACCCATCTTGAATGGCTGCTTTCCTATGCAATAGGCATGGATCATTTTCTGATTAAAACATACCTGCCGTGAATGACTACCTGTCAAATGTGACCACACATACTGTTCATGTGACCATTGTTTTCACCTGCTAGCCGTAACTGTAGCATGTTTCGTCGGTGGTTTTGAATTAACTAAAAACCTATATTATCGATTTATCTTATTGGTCAATTTATTTGATTGGTATATCAAGGTGTGCGAAGATGAGGGAAATGAGGAGGAGGAGGAGGTGTCAGCACTGGCCAGGTACCACTCACATTTCAGCAGGCAGCTGTTTCAATTTGCAAGGCAGGATAATTGCTTGAAACTGAAAAATGCAATGAAGCAGACTGCTTTAAGCAGACAACTAGATACATACATGTGACGATTTTAATAGTCCTGCTGTCTAGTGAAATAAATGACACATGGCTAACTGTGTTTGTAGCACCAGGACTGACCCCACATCACCACACATTCTAAGCCAGTAAAGGCAAAAGCATAAAAAATATGCACAAGTGTTCTGTACTAGGGTTCTGCTCTCGTGTAAAGGGTATAAAATACAAGCCACAGAACCGAAGTGAATCGAAGAATGGAAATGCACAGTTTTGGTGGTACCTATATGTACTAAGTTTGCCAGAATAGGGGTAGATGTCTGAGAACTACCCAATATTCCACTAGTCTGTGTGGACACTAGTGACTAGTAAATATATGGGTGGACTAGTAAACCTGTATACTACTCCAGCTGACTAGTTAAGGTCAATGTGTCATCCATCCCACCCTACAGTAATCAATCAAGTGTTGGTAGACACAGTGTCCCTAACCTAAACCCATCCATACATTACATGTAGATGTGTGAGGTGATAATTTTGCTGTTTTTTTAGGTGCAAAAGTACCAAATGTAATGCATTCAGTAACTATTAAAACAAACATCATATTTAGTGCTTGAACAAGTTAACGGAAATGTTTGCAGACGAGTAACGAACTATTTTACAATACTTTATAAACGTAACCCTGCCTAACCTATCGTAAACAGTACACAGTTCTAGCCTAGGTCGGGAGTAGCCGAATATGCATGTATTATCGCTCACACTATTTGTATAACCTGCAAATACAGAATGAGGGAAGGCGCTCTTGCCAATGTCCATTTCTTATAACCTTTACGTGTTCTTACATGTGATACTGAAGCTGACGGCAGTGATATTTCAGTACTATTTATTTCTGTAATAAAAACAAATATATCCTCAAACGACAACGTGCTGCCTTCTTTTATAATACAAAACCAACCGTGAGGTGGCAGCACCTTTAAAGCCCTTCAACTCCGCCTGGGAAATTAATGGGTCTTAAAGTTGCATTCTGACTTCCGCCATGTTTAAAATAAAATTTTCCAGTAAACCAGCATTCCCCATACACTATATATTGTTTTCCTCAACTATCTATCAACTTATTTTCACATAATATGCCATTTTAAGATAAAAAGCAGCAAAAGACGAAAAAAATTCCTGATGGCCGGGCTCCACCAGTTAGAATTCTCTGATTGGTTTAGACCATTGACGTAAAAAAAACTAGACCGCGCACAGCCACCTTGCGATCTCTATGTTTATTCATGTTCTCAGCTTTTGTGTTCCCTCTTTTCTTTGAACCGGTTGGTTGTAGGCACGTTACCAGTCTTGCCGTGGCCTCGATATCTTTCTTGTAAGGGCTGCCGGTAATGATCCAGGTCGTCCCTCTGTAGCTTGTCGCACTGTAGCCTCATGGCGCCGTATGCATGGCCAGGGATTAACTCGCGAAACTGGGTATAACTCGGTTGCGAGGTCTCAAGTTCGCTAATCCGGTATGCATGAGCACCGCATAGGCTCGATTTTAGGCTGTTGCCCGCACTGCGACCGCCTATCCCTAGGCCCTCTAGCTAGGAGGTGTAACTCTTAGGCGGTGGTGATAAAAATGGTAGCCGTAGTAGATTGGAGAAGTCAACACAGGAGGAATTTGAGGCGAAATCGGGTATTCCGGGATAGGAAAAATCCACTGGATATGTACGATGACGTGGAGTTATATACGACAAGTTTAGATTTCGCCGTCACGATATCCTAACAATCGTGGATGAACTGCTAGACGACTTAGAGTACCCCGATCGACACGCGACAAGCATCACAAGGCTCCTTGCCGGATACTCTGCAAGTTATAGTGGCATTGTGGACGTATGCGAGTTTGTTTCTAGAACTTGGTGGCTGAGACCATCCGTATCGATCAGTCAACCGCATCCCGAACCATCCACTGTGTGACCAACGCTTTGTTCGCTCGGATGCATGAGTGGGTACAGCTACTGACGCAACAACAAGCCGACCGACAGAAGGCGAGTTCCTCCAGCTAGCGGGATTCCCCACCGCGGTGGCATGCATCGACGGGACCCACGTCCGCACGAGCACGAATATGTCAACAGGGAGAATTTTCACTCGATAAACGTCCAGATTTATCAAATAGTTTAAATTTCACAAAACCTTTATGCAATGTGACTCTATTTTAACATACTATGTACTTACAGAAGATATCAAGCCCACCAGAGAGTGTTGCAAACCAGGAGCACTAGATCCACCACTGCAGCATACAAAGATGCCTGCAGACTGCTACAAAAACACACCCGTGCACTGAAGTCAGACTGGTGGGAAAGGAAAGCAGTGGAGCTGCAGAGAGCTGCTGACAGTAACAACATGAAGGGCTTCTACAATGGACTGAAGGAAGTGTGGGGACCCAAAAAGAAGGGACCTGTTCAACTAAAATCAACAGACGGAATGGAAACCTTCTCTGACAACAAGAGAGTTGTGGCAAGATGGATTGAACACTTCCAGAAGCTACTCAACGTCCCTGGCGACATAGATCACGAAGCTCTGGACAACATCCCGCAGCGCATTACCAAGACAAGCCTTGATGAGATTCCAACTATGGATGAGATGGCTAGAGCAATCGCCAGCCTGAAAGATGGCAAAGCACCAGGAGGTGATGGAATTCCTGCAGAAGTATGGAAGCATGGAGGAGACAATCTGTTCAGCAGACTGCACCAACTAATCACCAATGCCTGGGAGATGGGTTCTGTACCACAAGCATGGAAGGATGCCAGCATTGTAACCATCTACAAGAAAGGTGATCGAACAGACTGTGGGAACTATAGAGGAATCTCTCTTCTTTCCATAGCAGGCAAGATCTTCGCCAGGATCCTCCTCAATAGACTATCTACCCACATAACACCAGAGGTAGTTCCAGAGACACAATGTGGCTTCAGAGGTAACCGGAGCACCGTGGATATAATATTTTGTGTCCGACAACTACAAGAAAAGTGCATTGAGCAGGACCGACCACTGTACATGGTATTTGTCGACTTCAGTAAGGCGTTCGATACAGTTGGGAGGACCGGACTATGGCAGCTACTGAAGAAGTATGGCTGCCCAGAGAAGTTCACAACAATGATCGAGGCACTACATACCGGAATGATGGCGACTGTAAATGTTGGAGAGGAAGTTTCGGAATCGCTCAGGGTCACAAATGGGGTCAAGCAAGGCTGTGTATTGGCGCCCACGCTCTTTTCCATCTTCCTATCAGCAATGCTCGACAATGCTTTCCGAGACATGGGGGATGGCATCTACATACAGTCCAGACAGAGCGCTGACCTATTCAACGTCGCACACTTCAGAGCGAAGACCAAGACTACACGGATACTGATGAGGGAGCTGCTATTCGCAGATGACAGTGCACTGGTTGCACACTCTGCTGAAGAGATGCAGAAAATAGTGGATGCTTTTTCCAATGCGTCAAAGAAGTTCGGCCTGAAGATTAACATCAAGAAGACCGAGGTGCTGTACCAACCCAACTCTACAAGAACCCGAGAGGAGGATATCATGGCTGATGGAAACAAGCTGAACTCTGTTATGGAATTCACCTACCTCGGAAGCACTATATCAAGTGACGGATGCATTGACGATGAAATACAGAGGAGGATGGCCAAGGCTACGCCAGAGACTCTGGAACAACCACCATGTGTCCATGCGGGTTAAAGGCAAGATATACCGTGCAATTGTGCTGTCCACCCTCCAATACGGAGCCGAGGCCTGGACAGTGTACAGACGACAGGTGAAAAAGCTGCATGCCTTCATGATGCGACATCTGCGTTCAATCATGAGGATAACCTGGATGGGCAAAGTGACAAACAAGGAAATACTCGAACGGACAGGGCTGCCATCTATGGAAGATCTTCTGATCAGAAAGAATCTCCGGTGGACTGGACACCTCATGAGGATGTCATCAGACAGGCTACCAAAGCAGGTTCTCTACTCCCAACTGTCTTCTGGTCACAGAAAGAGAGGGCGCCCTCGTCTCCGGTTCAAAGATACCATCAAGAGAAACCTGAAGCTGAGAGACATAAAGATCGACTCCTGGACATTACTCTCACAGCAGAGAGACAAATGGAGAGCAAGAGTCAAGTAATGGAAGCAGTCTTTGTCGCTTCGCGACCGACAGCATGATGATGTATTTACTGAACTACTTCTTGAAGTACTTGAATGACCGTGACTTTTGTTAAATTATGCGAATACATGATCAAACAGATTTAAATACAACTTCATAATTAAAATGTAATTACATTTTATTAACTATTTGTAATTGAATGTGACACTACGTAAAATAAATCGGTTGTATAAATTTGTATTTACATACTTCGCTAAATTATTTGTAGGTTTTTTTTTCAAAAAATATTTCAAGTACTTTTATTTGAGTATGGCCATTATTAAATGAAGAGTTAGATTTCATTTGCTTTTCTTTAGTCAAAAATGTCAATAGATCATTTGAAAATTGACCACATTTTCTAGTAAGAAAGAAAACCATTATCACTGAGGTCATACCAATGAAAGCAGGTTAAATGTTCTAGTTGTCACCTGTGAGCAGCTTGGTTTTGTTGCTAATAACACTCCTAACACATATTTGCTCTGTATGGTCTGAGGGGAGGTAGAAGTTCCTCAAAAATTATTATGTGCCTATATTGTTGACATTTGACAGCATACCAACTGTAGCTATGTAGGAATATATCATCACAAATATGATGATGTATTGATTTGACCACATAAACAGGGTACTTGAAGTATTATTATTATTCACTTATGTGAAACACCTATGTACATTGTACACTGTGAAACAGTAAATTTTGCCAGTCACTGATGGCGGCTGTAATTGTTTGGAGAAGTTTCCTCTGATTAAAGTACACTGTAGCTACCTTATTTGCACAGGCAACTTAATTGCAATTAGTAACCAGACATCTTTCCCCAGCCACCAGCTCCTACTATTGTTTGTTGAAGTGCTCCTTGCAGCTGATAAGACATGGCTACACTTTGAGGACAGGGTAGCATACATAGATGCCTGCATGCTAGGGGTTTATTGCTTGAATGGAAAGGCTGTTTTTATTTTGATAGATCAAGGGAATGATGTAGGATACTTGGATCTTTTTACCTATGTACACATTTTTTTATTTGCATGTGTAGTGCTATAAATGTGTTTAAAATTTAAATGCAAACATTTCCAGGTACTATTTTACTGTAGTCACTTAAACTTAACAATAAAGTGCTGTTTGAAATGCATCAGTTACAAAGTCAACACTTAATAATTAAGAAATAATTGTATTTCACCCCTGTGCTAATGACCACCTCTAAATCAAGTGTAAGACACAGTTTTGTTTCATGCACAAACTAGTAATAAACTACACAGTATAAAATATTAAAAAATACATTGACTCAGGTATAAAAACATGCATTAAATGAGTGTCATCTGTTTCTGTTGTAGTTCATATGTGATGCTGACATGAGGATTATGAACTGCATTGCCATTTGCCAAGTGGCCGGGTTCAGTGCAAGATTCCAGAATCCTGAGAGAATAGCAGTTGTTTCAACATTCGAGTCGCCACAAAAACCATTGACTGGTGTGTTTCTTGGGGACAGTGGGTATATATTCTCTCACCGATCCTCAACACGTGGAATCAACAGGAACAGTCATACACAGATGCCCATTGTGTCAACGTAACTGTCAAAGTGGCAGTAACGGCTGCTTCAGTGACTCCACTTGCATAAACCAGCTGGCACCTGGCTCAGGCTGTGGTGGAGGTTCTGGCAGTGGTGCAGGCATCACAGATGATGATACATCTGGAATGCCAAAACATGTTCCTTTAGTAACTTATTTGAATTAGCACATGCACTTTGTTGTTAACATAGTCAATCATGTTTTCTGTAACTGAAGAACAGAGTCACTATACCTGTATGCCATGCCATGGTTCGGTCTTATCCGCACATGCTATTTACGTAGTATACATGATGTTCACTTGTTCAAAAATGTATGTACTGTACACTCCCACACACCAAAACGTGTGTGTGTGTGTGTGTGTGTGTGTGTGTGTGTGTGTGTGTGTGTGTGTGTGTGTGTGTGTGTGTGTGTTTGCATGTGATGTGTAAGTATGATTATTGTTTAGAATTTAGAAGGTGACAGATCATTGTAGATGTGACAAAGTGTGGATATTGACCTCTGTCCTATTATGTAACTCTACCAGTCACCAACTCTAGGGCTGATCTTGCTCTTGTGTATTGCTATTGTAGTATAATTGCCCTGGTCATGGATGCCTGCCACTTTATGGTGACTGCCTGTAACTTGAGTTCCCCCACTGTGCTATTTTTATGACTGCTCTCTCTCTCTCTCTCTCTCTCTCTCTTTCTTTCTACTCTTTCCATTAGTAGGATGCTTGATGCAACCCTCAATGTATACATCAGCTGTTTGACATTGGTAATTAGATAGATTGCTCACCCCATGCATCATCCACTGGCAGACCCATAGCCTGGCCATCACCTGTGTCCAACATGACTCTGTCTGTGCCTTGCACTGAAACATGAACATTATATGTTTTGTAAATATTACATATATATTTACGCATTGCATTAATAGGTTATTTTCATTGTATCGTGTATGAGTTGCATGTTACTACTGTACATTATAATTATTTCTGTATAACAATTCTGCATAAGAGTTTCTTTCACAATACAACTGCCTGTAGCACTCATACCATTATATAAATTTGATTATAGGCATATGTTTGATTTACTAATGGATGTTGAACTATATAAATAAAGTATCATGATATGTTCCATTAATGTATTTGGTTCATTTTTTATCGAAATGAGAATTATAGTTGTGATAACTGTACTCCAACAATAATTACATATACGGGTATCCACATATACTAGTATGTTTTAATATAAATGTATTTTGTGTTATAATTTATGCTATCAACAAGTCTGAAAACAGTCGGTCCTCGCTTTAGGGCCACTTAATTGTGTTGTAATATGTCATAAGCACACATATCACAAAATAAAAATGAATAAATAACTAAACTGAAATAGAAAACACTGATTGGGATTTTATTTCATTTGTTGAATTTTCTATTACGTTTTTTTACCAGAGAAGACACTGTAGTGACACTTGAAAGTACAACACACACCACAGTCAATAATCATTCGCTTCACTAGATATGAATACGCACCATCAATTCCCGTTGTCACATCGGTTCCTTCACCAATTGTATCCATGATGATATCAGCATACAGCGGAGGTGTGCTTGGTGGTCTGCCTCCCATTTTCGTTGATCACGTAGTGCGTTCAAAGACCGCTGATTTAAAATATTTCCCCTTTTGTTTAGGTCGTCCTCCGTTAACTCTTAGCGCCACCCCGAGCGAATTCGTTTTAGCGGTGAGCTCGCCTCTCGACAAACTTCCGTTTTTCTTGTTTGTTACCGAATTATGTAACTTGCTCATCAAAATACTTTTTTTTGCCGATTCCCTCAATTAAACATATTATTTCGTCATCTCGACAGGTCGGCTTACGCATAACCTTTTTCTCTACGCGTTTCCCACATTCGCCGACTTCCATGCCAAGCTTAATGTAAACAAACACTGACCACGACGTGCGATGAACCCCGCTTTGACCCTCTGCGTCTCCGCGCGCGTGCTCAATGCGGCACAATTGGTGGGGAATCCCTGTTTCGAAGCTCCTCATATAGCCTCGACTACTCCTCAATTGACTCTCAGAATCACGGTCCGCAGACTAACTATGCGGCGGCTAAATCGCGCTGCGACCATCTCATGCATACCGACTGAATCACTCGCTAGGCCACGGCACAGTTAGTCTCAGGGTAGTGCTTGTGCGGCGCCTAAGCTAGTCTGGGGACATGCATATGAGCCATGGGGCCCACTTTTGCCTCTGCTATAGATTATCGGTCGGACACCTTTTTATTTTTGGATTAATGCGTTTATTTACTTCAAACTGCAATTGCTCATTTAACTAACTATGCTCTATTGTTCCATGGACCACATTTACAGTTATGTATCTTAACAATATATGAAAAGTGGTGTTTGTAAGTTTCATTAATAATTTAAAGAAAAGTAAGTACCTCTAAACGCAAATTTGCTACTCGCCGTTTTGCATTCGCGCCAAAGAAACAAATACGACGTTGAATTGTGTCCCCTGACGGGTCTGTAAATAATACTACCGTTGCTTTGACTGCATCGCATACCAGGAATGCTGTGACAGAGTGAGCCCACTTTGGCCGAGAGGCCACTTTACCCTATACCATTCGGTTCAGCTCAACAGCAAAAGAAAATCGAGCTGCACGCGTTACGCACTGGTGACTGTTTGATCGGGTTGGATCAGACGGTATCCGGTACCTGACAGCAGCAGCGACAGAGCAAATAATACATGCATTTGTCAAAAGCAGACTTGCTGCATTGCTCTACCGACCGCCTCTGAAGCAAACATAACGGCTTCAGAAAATAGAGAACTGGACTGCCCGCTTGATCGACGGCGCTACGAAATATAGCCATGCTACACCACTGCTGGTTGTCGATAGCAGTGCGAGTGGAGTTCAAGATCCTGCTACTCACTCATCCAGCTCTAACTCGACATGCACATGGATACATTGAAAATGTGTAAGCCGAGGCCAGCCGGTTAGGTCGCTGCACTCGAGCGAACACGACTTATTGTGTGTGCCACGCACAAGGCGTCACTGGGGGGGGGGGGAGGGGGGCAGAGCTTGCAGCGTGGCAGCCTCACGTCTATGGAAAGCGCTACGGGCAGCATCTGACATTAACATCTATGACTACTGCTACTTTCACAGTAAGACTAAAGACACCTATTTTCAAGAACCTTTGTCCAACGCTGTAAGCAACGAATGTTGGAACAACGCTACATAAATGCCACGATTATGACTATTATGAGTATTATTAAATTGTGTCTGACCTTGCGCATTGTGCATGACCAGTATGACATTTTGCCCTTTAGAAAAAGTTACAAAATGTCAATTGTACGGAGATAGTATGACATGGACATCGCCTAAAAAGGTTTAAGGAACGTTAAAATAAACGTAACGCTCTTTCGAAGTAGGAAACAGTTTCATTTCTTGTTGCGTACCATGTTTGTGTCTATCCTCGGTAAATATTATACATACGCTTATTTCTTTATTTGCTTATGCATCGAATATACATTTTGTATGTGCATGTATTGTAATGTTTTACCAAATAAACTCACTCACTCACTAAAACAAATTCATACATACATACATACATACATACATACATACATACATACATACATACACACATACATACATACATACATAAATACATACATACATAAATACATACATACATACATACACACATACATACATACACACACATACATACATACGCACATACATACATACACACATACATACTTACATACATACATACATACATACATACATACATACATACATACATACATACATACATACATACATACATACATACTTACATACATACATAAATACATACATACATACATACATACATACATACATACATACATACATACATACATACATACATACATACATACATACATACATACATAAATACATACATACATACATACATACATACATACATACATACATACATACATACATACATACATACATACAATAAATAATAATCACACACATAAATTCACACACAGACACTCATATGTCACACACTCCCGCAGCAAGCACAGGTATCGGTGCACTTTAAACTAAATACACAGACGCGCGCGCATAACCAAGACTTAATACGTAATGAATACTTATGATATGACGTCAACGGATGATTAAACATGTTTGGAAAAAGAAATACAATTGTATTAACCCCAATCCAAATATCTCACTTGTCTACCTTCAAAGAGTACCTTCATTCGCCGTTGGTGTAGTAATTAATGTTTTTTCACACACGACCCATACTTCCCATAGCCACCAGAGAACGGGAAGGTCGCAACTCTACGAACGTTCATTAATAAATCATCGCACTTTTTGCAGGACCGTCGATGTATTTTATAACGAAGTGCGTGCCACCGAATACTTACTTACTGTTCCACTGAGCTTGTGACGTCCCAAGAGCATATGACAGTCAGTCAAGCAGGGCTGAAAAACGTACTAGATGCACAATAGTTTCATTTGATTATAAAAAGACGAATCAAGAAAAACAATCAGACTGCAGGTAAATGAATACCGTTAGGATACGTATAAGTTGGAATAAAACTTAGGCTCTTTTAATTCATATGCTCATAATGACAGTGTACGATTTGCAGCCTGGATGACTCTGTTAAAAATGTTAATACACACATTATTCGAGTAGATTACGCGTTAAATTGGTACTCAGACCTTATAATAGATTCAACATTTGTAATGCAGGATTTTTGCAATTTGTACACGGACACACGCGCACAACACATGCACGCGCGCACGCACGCACGCGGACGCACGCACGCACTCGGAGGTAATGTATCTTACCCGAAACGACATCTTGCACGCACGAGTGTAGATATGTCATTGACTGTTCATTTGTATCTGTGTGTGTATGTGACGTATATATGATGCGTGTTTATGATTTTATATGCGTGTGTTTTGTGTGTATGTTTTCACGTATGTGAGTGCGTGCTTGTGTGCTTCCTTGTGTATATGTGTGCGCGTGTGTTCATTGGTATATGTGTCTGTCACATTTTTGAGTCACGCCCCGTATGGCCCCGGACTAAGCAAACGTTCGAACAGTGGCTTTAGCAAGCGATGACGTCATGGTACGGCATGTTACGTGTTGTCACACAATTTGTTTTTTTTCACACACCAACATTTTCATTTGCCTCGACAGTTTGTTACTCATAATTGCTTTGTTTGACTTCAGGTTAGTCGCCTTCTGGTAGAATGTTGAGTAACCGCCGAGTGGCAGGCGCTGGTTACATCATTATCAGTACCAGTGGAAGATCGTTGTTTGAAAAAAAAAGATATATAACAGAACTATTCGACTTCTACGTGATGTCTAGTTAAAAATAAACGGTTGACTTTGACTCACGGCGCCGTGAATGCAAATAGCCCATAGTGTCTTCATGACCGTGTGTCTGTTTATATTCCACGTCGCTCTCTACTCATCACTTACCAACATGTCACGGTTGTCCTCAGGGAAACGTGGAATGTAATACAGTTTATTTGATAGAATATTATAACTAGTGCAATTTGTATCCAGTTGTTCCTAGGAATTTGTAACAGCGAACTCGTTAATTCCAAACTGGGCATCGTCAATAGTTTTCGTAAAATGTAAAGACTTTAAAGGCTTTGTTTTATGTCGTGTACTCTCATAAAATATTTAAATATATTAGCAATAGCACAATTTGAAAGAGCATCAACCATACGTTATCAAGGGACAGAGTACACTTGATCCCAGAATATGGCCTTATGCATACGCTTATATACCCTGGGGCATACAAGGAACAATATGGTTGCCCACCACGCTTTATACGTGCAATGGGGGAGACCGGGGCTAATTGTAACACAAATAACACATTTCAAGATAATATCTTAACCGATATCCTTTTTCATGCTAAGCGGTCCCCACTTATCTCCCGCAGAAAATAAGGGCATAATTAATTATCAGGCCTATTACAAACTTGTGGTATAATGAGTTATATGAGGTTTTACAATTGACCTCCATACGGGGCAAGCTGTACCAGCCTACGGGATACATTGTAACATATATGTTTTAGCATTGGTGCAAATTATAATAATGTAGAGAACTGCATTATTATTATTATGTTGGTGCAATTTCCTATATATATATATATATATATATATATATATATATATATATATATATATATATATATATATATACATATATATATATATACACACACACATATATATATATATATATATAATTTAGGCTATATAAATTGCTTGCTACTTGACAATAACTATATAAACCATAGCATAAAAACACACTATTTAGTAGATTGAATATATAAATTCACCTATTCATTGCCGCATTTAATAAAACCGTTTAATTATAAAACACCAATAACATAACCATTTCACTTACAACGGCTTGTAGATTATAACTCAAGCAAACATTCATATATGTAAAAATGTATTAATGATTAACTCACTGTGGAATTCGCACAGGTGACACAAATTTGACAAATACCCCAAACGTGCTTTTCGTTTTGTTTAATGCTGCAAGTTTGTCGTGTTGAATATTTACCTTCTCTGTTGAGTAACGGTCGTGTATGGAGTAAACGAATAACCATAGCACTGTGTGTTTGTGAGGGGGGGAGTGTATGTGTGTATGTGTGTGTGTGTGTGTGTGTGTGTGTGTGTGTGTGTGTGTGTGTGTGTGTGTGTGTGTGTGTGTGTGTGTGTGTGTGTGTGTGTGTGTGTGTGTGTGTGTGTGTGTGTGTGTGTGTGTGTGTGTGTGTGTGTGTGTGTGTGTGTGTGTGGGTGAGTATGCGAGTGCGCTTGTGTGTGCGTTTGTGTGTGTGTGTTTGTGTGCGTATGTGTGTGTGTATCTGTGTGTGTGTTTGAGCGAGGGAATTTGAAGTGTGCATGTGAGTGTACGGGCGTACTTGCGAGCGTTTGGTTGGGTGCGTGCTTCCGCCATACACACGTGTGCGTGTACGAGTGTGTATGTTTTTATTTGTACATGAGTGGTTCTGTTGTCTGAGACAGAGTTTGCGCGGGCGTGTGTAAGTATGTGTGTGAGTGTGTGTGTGTGTATATATATATATATATGTATTTAGTAAATTTAGGTATTGATCTATGTGAATGTGTATGTGTGTATTGGGAAGTGTGTGTACGTGTTTGTGTATGTATGTGTGTGTGTTTGTGTGTGTGTGTGTGAGTGTGTGTATGTGTGTGTGTGTGTGCGTGCGTGCGTGCGTGAGTGTGCGTGCGTGTGTGTGAGTGAGTGCGTGTGTGTATGTGTATCTGACTGTTTGTAAATATATAGATATGGGTGTAATGTGTATAATTTATATAATGTATATATGTATGTATGTATGTATGTATGTATGCATGCATGTGTGTATGTATGCATGTGTGTATGTATGTGTGTATGTATGGATATATGTATGTATGTAGGTATTTATGTATGATGTATGATATGCATGCGATATTTATTATATAGTCTTAAATTGAGATGAAAAATGCATTGTATATCGTAAGCTTAGTGTTTGCATGATGTTGGGCAATGCATTCCCATGTAGCTTCTGTCAATAAACACTCTCTTAGGAATTGACTATGAAAAATATGAAGTTGCAACACTGCCACAGTGTTGACATATCATAATATTATCTTCGTGTAGCCACTATAAATATTAACATTTTACGAAATGACGCATTTTTGGCAGTGTTCTATAACATGTACCATCTGGCGATTTGAGTTTGCTATGACCGTACATAATCACTTTGTCGCTGCTGCTTAACATGGGAAACGAAAGGGAGATTAACGTCGACTTGCTTCCCGTTGATCGTATGTATCAGGGATCTTCATGTGCCTCTATTGTATTGAATAAACACATATATTCTGAAAACTAAACGCAGCCACCTTTGTCCATCTGTGCATGCTTCGTGTTCACCTTATACTTTTGAGATCTTCATATGCCACTATTTTATTGAAGACATACAGTTATTATAACAATTTTAATAGCAGTCACTATTGTCCACATGTGCCAACAAATTGTGTGAGCTGTGTAAAACGGATGCTTTTCCATCTGATATGTTATGGGTTTTTCAAACTGATATTTCAAAACGTGCTTACATGGGCTTTCATCGAACCGCTGTTTAAAACCTGCCTCTGCTACCGTTGTAATGGTAACTGTCACGTTTATGTTTGCAGGGTAGGGGAGACTGTGGCTAGTTGTAACACAAGTTGTCATAGAGGGCTTCCAGACAAAATTTCGAATGCAAATTAATCATCAAAGGTAGAATATATTCACCAATAGATGTTAGCATGCCACGTGTAATATCACGTGAATCCGTCGACATCCCGCCGAGTTACACCGTTTTAAAGAAAAACAACGATACTTTTTTCGCGATTTTCTCTGTACCTAAAAGTTAAGCGTATGTGTATCCATAATTCCATTTTTGTTGCTTTTTGGTTGATATATGTGATTATGAATATATTGTTATAAATCATTCGTAGACCATTAAGCAGGATTTGAAGTGCGTTTTTGGCAATCGCGTGTTTTGCGAGCGAGACGGTGTCGGGGCAAGTTGTAACACTGATAACACATGCCCTCGTGGTCTTTGTTTTCCTGAGTTACCTCTAAAATCAAAATTGAAGATGGTATCGGCCATAATTTTGGTTTCTCGTCATACGAATTGTTGTTCCAGCATAGATGCCCAATAATTAAAACAATTACAGCTACACATTTTCAATGTTTAGTTGGTCTGCTATAAATATAAACTTGATGGGGACCTTGTTCAACTTCCCATCACGTACTTAGATACACCATTCAACATGCATTTCATGACATACATTATTTTGAACAGGTGGCGCAGTTTGAACAGTCATCGTTTGATGGTGACCTTGTTTGACCTTCATTTTAACCTAATGCACCAGTCGATAGCGCCCAGGCGTAGCCAGTATTTACAGGGAGACAACAAGGTTTCTAAGTTATAATGGTGTATCGTATGCATAACACACGATTTATATGGTATAATGGCTGCAGTGTGGCGCAATTTCAAACATTGATCACGTGACAGTGACACTGTTTGTTTATCGTCCAGATGTACTCCACGTCCTATTTCTTAGTGGGGAGGATACATTCTAAATTCTTCGTAGAAATGAAGATGATACTGAGTCATGTTAACTTTATGATGTTCGCAGCTTTCTACAAAAAGTCGCATACGAGATGTTGGCTTTCAAATAGTTAAACATTTTGGTGTGCATGGGACATTGTAATACTAACGAAAAGCATGTTTGGGGTATTTGTCCAATTTGTGTCACCCGTGCGAATTCCACAGTGAGTTAATCATTAATACATGTTTACATATATGAATGTTTGCTTGAGTTATAATCTACAAGCCGTTGTAAGTGAAATGGTTATGTTATTGGTGTTTTATAATTAAACGGTTTTATTAAATGCGGCAATGAATAGGTGAATTTATATATTCAATCTACTAAATAGTGTGTTTTTATGCTATGGTTTATATCGTTATTGTCAAGTAGCAAGCAATTTATATAGCCTAAATTATATATATATATATATATATATATATATATATATATATATATATATATATATATATATACACTTCGTTATAAAATACATCGACGGTCCTGCAAAAAGTGCGATGATTTATTAATGAACGTTCGTAGAGTTGCGACCTTTCCGTTCTCTGGTGGCTATGGGTCGTGTGTGAAAAAACATTAATTACTACACCAACGGCGAATGAAGGTACTCTTTGAAGGTAGACAAGTGAGATATTTGGATTGGGGTTAATACAATTGTATTTCTTTTTCCAAGCATGTTTAATCATCCGTTGACGTCATATCATAAGTGTTCGTTACGTATTAAGTCTTGGTTATGCGCGCGCGTCTGTGTATTTAGTTTAAAGTGCACCGATACGTGTGCTTGCTGCGGGAGTGTGTCACATATGAGTGTCTGTGTGTGAATTTATGTGTGTGATTATTATTTATTGTGTATGTGTGTTTGTGTGTGTGTGTGTGTGTGTGTGTGTATGTGTGTGTGTGTGTGTGTGTGTGTGTGTGTGTGTGTGTGTGTGTGTGTGTGTGTGTGTGTGTGTGTGTATGTATGTGTGTATGTATGTAAGTATATATATATAGGTATGTATGTATGTATGTGTGTATGTATGTATGTGTGTAGGTATGTATGTATGTATGTAAGTATGTATGTGTGTATGTATGTATGTATGTATGTATGTATGTATGTATGTATGTATGTATGTATGTATGTATGTATGTATGTATGTATGCATTTATGTATGTATGTAAGTATGTATGTATGTATGTATGTATGTATGTATGTATGTATGTATGTATGTATGTATGTATGTATGTATGTATGTATGTATGTATGTATGTATGTATGTATGTATGTATGTATGTATGTGCGTATGTATGTATGTGCGTATGCGCGTATGTGTGTATGTATGTATGTGTGTATGTATGTGTGTGTATGTATGTATGTATGTATGTATGTATGTATGTATGTATGTATGTATGTATGTATGTATGTATGTATGTATGTATGTATGTATGTATGTATGTATGTATGTATGTATGTATGTATGTATGCATGTATGTATGTATATATATGTATGTATGTATGTATGTATGTATGTATGTATGTATGTATGTATGTATGTATGTATGTATGTATGTATGTATGTATGTATGTATGTATGTATGTATGTTCGTGTATGTGTCCACGGCAACCCTCGTTAACGTTTGGGTATAATGATAAATAAATATGATATTTAAAAATGTACGAGATATTTTCGAATATGTATACTTTGCCACGTTTATTTAATGTCAAGTTGTGTCGTCAGTTATAAGACTTTCTCGCATCAGGTGGAACATTCTATGGTTTCCAAGGATATCTGCAAGCATATATTCCGACGAAATACAAACACTAGTCATCATAGGGAACATTATGGTTCCACATGAATCAGATTGTACTGAACAATTACAGCCGTACATTTCGCGGGGCCCTGCTGCGTTTCGTGACCTACGCCTCGTTTTCAAAGTTACTCAGTCGATGTTTGCAGCGTATGTTTCCGTGGGCTGGAATCGAATCAATTACTCTTCGCGAAATGTACGCGTTTAGTATTTCAATAAAACTAGATTCGTAACTGTAACTATAAGATAAATATATGTTTCCTATGATGACTAGTGTTTGTTTTGCATCGCAATAGCGCCAAACGACAGTTTCTGATTCCGTTTCAACCCAAATTCTGTCTTTGTAGGCATGGTTTGAAAGCATAGATAATTCGGCGTGATGTCAATATACTTCATGTGTGATGTCACAATATCATGTGATTGTTTGGCTAATAATAATTCAGCGGCAATAGCTCCACAGGCGGGTTTAAAATCGATTCTATACTACAAATGTATTTTCGTTATTTGTTGAATGTTGTGAAATGTTATAAACAATGTTAATCTGTGTGTATACATGGAACATGGATTTTAGCTTGTGTATTGTTTTGTATTCCCTTTAATATATAGCGTAGTGTTTAGAGCATCAAACCTTTGTATGCTCGCAACAATACCGAAGTACACCGCTAAAAACAACAACACCGTCTTAAGGCAAACCCAGTCTTTATTCATTAATTTTTTTAAATGCTCAGCATACTGGTGATTTATGTTGATAAGTGTTCTGATATGTTGTTTACTATACTGATTATTCCGAACCAATGGAAGTCGCGTATACAGCCAAAAATACGTTCTCTAAATAATATTCGTTGAAGAGGAGGCTCGTAGATCATCATCCTACGTTGTCGATGCTTTTAAGTGATACTGACTGACTGTATACATCGCCCGTGGAACATCTCAACGGAGCAGGTCTGCGAACTACATCATTCAGTGCCGTCTGCGATGACACTGTGCCCGCCTGATGCATCGGCCGCAGTGGAGAATGGGCCGGCGACTCGGACACTCGCATCGCGGAACACACATCTTAATGCATAGCGGGTTGGGTTTTCTGCACGTGGCCGTGCAAGCGCTTCCGCAGTCGTGCCACACTTGTCCACACTGGCAGTGCGCTGAAACAGAACAGGTGAAAGCAGGCCTGAGTCGACACATCCATATTCACTTCAGTTTTGATGGAGCGTTTTGCTGCTTTATCTGGAATTAGCCAATTGTTTTATTGGAAACATAACGTATGTGGACTTGATCGTGGGGATGTTGAACGTAAACGGACATATTAGTAATATTGCTCGCCACGGTCGTACCGTCAGTAAAGATTGCTACCAAACTTAATGTTGGCTTTGCCATGCCAATTGAACATGTTGGCAAGTGGATATTTTCAAATAGCCAACAAGCTTAATAAAATATATAAGCACCACCTCGTAATAAATATTTATACTAATTTCAAGATAAAAATATTAATTGACACACCTAATATCATACACTCTGTTTTTAGTTAAATGTGGTGGTCCGTGAAAATACATATACACCTTAAATAACATTGATTATAGATCGGATCACTACCGAATACCCAATGTAAATGGAAACGAAGGCATAGTTATACCTGTGCATGTAATATGTAAATACTGTACATTAGAAATGTACCTTTAATTATTATCCTACTTTCTTGTGTCTCCAAATTACTGACCAGTGGAGCTGCACAGCATAGCGTAACACGCTATCTTATCTTTAGACAGAACTAATGTTAATCGTTGTAGGTAGGCGATGCACAAAGTTGTCAGTGTAATAACAAAATACACGGTCGCTGCGTATTTGCACCATACTAAATATGCAGCGTCACTGAAGACTCACAATTAAAGGCCATATCAACTCTGGGCCTTAATAACTCATCGGATACTTGATTATCTTTCAAATGATAATACTGCTAAAAAAGTTAAATATCGTACAAGAAAATACGACGTAACAAAACCTTTAAATTCTACGAAAACTCTTGAGGAAGCCCAATTGGTATTGGTTGCAATAGCGTGACGTCAGTCGTGGTGATCTAGTCGAGCGTAGTGGGCGGTATCGTGTATATAACGCTGAGGACGCTGGTCATCCCGGTGTGATGGTCCCATATTCGGCTAAACTCATACCTTATATGCGCGCGCAAGCATAGTTCCGCTGACGTAGTGTTGGTGGCATACGTCACGCCCGTGCCAAGTTTCCTCAAAACATTTAACGCGCATGCATTTTTATGAAAAAGTGTTGAATAACAAGCATATTGGAATACATAACGGAAACTATGCTTGTAACAACGGAGGATCATGGCCCGCTACCTTCGCAGTCCTGGATTCGGCAGATTCGTGTCGACTCTGGACCCGGCCGAATGTGGGACTACGAAACCGTCAATGTTTTCCACGACTCACGTCACGATTCCGCCCATCATGCATTTTCCGAAAACATACTTTTTCAAGCCGGCACCACGATAGCTCCCGTTTCAGCGTGTCGTGAATTACGTTTTATATTACACTTGTGATTTCGGGATTGTCGTTATTTTTATAACACATCTGTTTTTGCATATCTTTGAGATACTAGAATTTTGGGGAACAAAATACGGGTTTTAACAATAACTCACGTTTCGGACAGCAGACGGCATACCGGTCGGCCTTATCAATCTTGCACTCGTAGCCTCTCGCACACCTCTGTCCACCTCGACCGCAGTACACCTGTTTCCCCCACTTGTCACATTGGGGCGGACCGTACTTGCAAATGCATTCTTCTTTTTCAGTGAAGAGGAGTAAAACGTGGGTGTCAATCACCCTAAATGTTGGCTGTATCACGTGCTGACGAAATATGTAAGCGCAAAAACGTAAATAACACATGAACCCAATTTTAAGAAAATTCATCACAATGAATAAAGACTGGGTTTGCCTTAAGAGGGAGCTGTTGTTGTTTTTAGCGGTTTGTTGTTATAAGCATTTAGGTTTGATGCCCTTATTAATGGTAACAAAAACAACACGCAGTTTTCTGGACGACTAACATGTTCAGCATGTCGGCTATTGTTAACGATCACAAGGGAATGTTTGGAGCTTTAGCGGCTTAACAGTAGGGACATGTTTGGGCAGCGTTATTTCCTCTACCCCTATCAATAACAGTTATGCAATAGGGGATAAATGTTTATCTATTGGGGTTATGCCCCCTCCGCGTACAAACCCAGCCGTGTTTCTCTCGACGAATCATATTGAATATTATGTTCACGAAATTTGTTGTGGTGATCATGTGGAGCTTCATTAACATTTGGATGAAGACGTGCTGTTTTCATTTGGATTAACAGCGACTCACTGACTGGGCAGCACACGGCATATCTGTCTGTCGGGTGGATGTTGCATTTGTAGCCGGGTGAACAATCTTGTCTGGTCGGGCCTCGTCCGCAGAATACTTGTTTTCCCGACTCGTCCACTTCCGGTGGCCCATGTTTGCAAATCGGTGCTCCTTTTTAGTAAAATTGAAGGAAAACAAGGGTGTAAATATATGAGATGGCGATATCATATTCCGACCAAATACTTACTTATTTCTCTAACAAGTATTATCATTAATGAAACACATAAATACACTACTAGCACAACAGCACAACTGAATGAGATCATGTCAAAGTTACCATATTAAATTGAAAATAAATGTTATTGATCATTCCACAAATGTATATGTTTACACGTCAACGTTTAAAATGAGAGAGCTAATATTACGCAGATGGAAACATTTTCTGATCACTTGGGACGTGAGTGGAGGACTGACAGTTACGATTTGGGATAGACTTACGTGCTTAAGATTACTATTAATTACAACTAGTAATTGGACGCAACCAAACAAGTATTAATACATGTACGGGTATAAAAGACAATAACGAATTGTGAATATGCAACAAAAAGTCAAATACGAAACAAACTTAACTGTTTCCTCCAACTTATGTCAGTGCAAAGTGAAATAATCATGGGACATCTTTATGAATTAATAGAAAATATAACACACAATGCCAACTAAATACACGTAC
This sequence comes from Oasisia sp. SBJ-2009, assembly GCA_964017155.1. Classification (NCBI taxonomy): domain Eukaryota; kingdom Metazoa; phylum Annelida; class Polychaeta; order Sabellida; family Siboglinidae; genus Oasisia; species Oasisia sp. SBJ-2009. Next base: position 36,502,513 of record OZ024856.1, read on the forward strand.
ACACGAAAAACACGCTATTCGGGTATAATCAAATATTACCTCGGAAATCGCCCGGCGCCGGAAATAGGGCGACCACCATTACCGGCATTAGGAACATCATGGTTATCCGGTATGTACGCGGAATTCCTAAACAAAACACGTGCATTACAAACACATATAGTCCAAATCAAAATTTGACAGAAACATTTACCAATATTGCCTTTTATATAGAAACAACACTTTGGAGGAAAATATGTATTGGACTCGAGTCGACTTTGAATGAACATTTTCAAAAGCGACACTCGCGTCATAACTTAACACCTACGGCTATGTACATTTAAACATATACCGGCTGTCCTGAAGTAACTACCTTTGATTCTAACTTACGTCTTCTCGTATGCGTGTCCTGACGATGTATGTCTCCCTGCTGTCTGAATGTCGCCCTTCATTCTTCTGGTTTATATACAACTGAAGCTGTTAATGTATCTAATGCTGCGTGTCACTTTGACCTGGGTGACTAAGACCTGTACATTTTCGCGACGTCGCCCAGCTCATTCTAACATAAGTAATCATTCACCAACATGGTCGTGGCTATGAAACTCCACGGGGAAGCGATGGTCCCGCACTGAGTACGGATGTTTTTTCCTGCTAGGATGAGCGATAGACGATGCCATAGTCAAGCATGGGTCGTGGATGAACACAATGAGTTGTGCAGACACGGTGGATGACGGAGACGATCAAGTAGATACATGTGGCCTTTTGTTTTGCGTATGCTTTATTAACTTGCATCATCCATTGATTTCACTAGTATTACATACCATAACAATGTATTTCAACAACTTGCGAAAATTACATTATGCATGCTGAAACAACAGTCAGAATGGTGTGCATATTTAAGAGTGATCGTCATATATATATATATATATATATATATATATATATATATATATATATATATATATATATATATATATATATATAGGAATACGTTTTACAGCGTTACTAACGCCAATGCATATGAACATACACTATGGACACTTAAACGAGTCGCAGCTGTCCACCTGCAGCTCTTACCTTGATCCAAAATACGGTCGTTTCGTACGGGTCCTGTGCCTCTGTCTGTGCATGTACTGACGTGGCGTGAAGGCCTGTTTTTTCGTCTGCTTTTAATTCAACACAGCCCCTTTCACACTGTCGTAAGTGACAACATGTCGTACACTGTCGCGATGTTTCAGGGCTCATTCATGTATAAGTAATTACTCGCTGGCACGCTCGTGGCTAGTGCGATTGATTAATGCTGCAAGTTTGGCGAGTTGAATAAATTCGTTCTCTGCTGGATGACGGTCACGTATGTACTAAGTTAATAAATGTAGCTATGGTGGATGAAGTAACTCTTAATAGTTTGGATGCTTTAGTTTTTACTGACATGCGTCATTATCCGACATCATATCATAGGTATCGATCAATTATGATGTGTTGATTGGGCGTGTGAGCTTGCGTGTGTCAGTGTGTGTTTGTGTGCATGTGTGTACAAGATAATTTAATATATGCAAGATGCAGAACTATAAAAATGCAGACTTAATTATTGTGTAGTTTCATCTGATTAATTGTACATCAATAGTACGTTATATTATACTAATACTGTAGGAGCATACGTTGCAAATAATGCGAGAATTAACAGTTAGTTATCATGTACAATACAGACACTCGTTGGGATCAGGAGTAATAACCATATAACCGTAGCAATTTTTCCATGGCTGGGTGGAAATATTTCATTATGTTCGAGTAACGTATTAGCAGTACTCCCGTGCTATTTCCGATAAAAACACGTGTTTGATTGCATTGAATTTTTATGTTGTACATTGTTTCCACAAATTGGCTGTACTATTCACGCCCCGTGTGGCCCCTGACTAAACACCGTTCGAACTACGGCTCTGACAAGCGATGACGTCATTGAGCAAGGTGCGGCATGTTACGTGTTGTCACGCGGACATTTTTCGCAGACCAACATTTTCATATGCGTCAACATCATGTTATCAAGAATTGTTTGGTGCGAGTTCTGCATCGTCATCATTTGTTAGAATGTTGAGTCTCCCTCAAGTTCCAGGTGCTGATTACATCAATCACAGTACCCCGTGGTAGATCGTTGTTTGAGAAGGTTAACTGAGACATTAACAGCACGACTACCCGGCACTTTTTTTGACTGGGACGTTCGTGTTACGTGAAATGCTACCGAAGCAGATGTATTTATTTTGAGCACACATCACCGCAACACGCTCAATAGAATGGACGCATCGGTAATTATGTTAAGAGTTCACTTATCCTAGTGTTATTCCTAGCTTAACAGTCCACGATGATAAAGCTTATTACAAGTCATAATTCTCACTGCATACATAAATAAAGAGTGTGTTTCGTGGAGTGTGAGAGAACCAGCAACACCTGCCACCCCGTACAGCGAGAACGTAGCATATGTAGAGTATTGCGATGAGACTTATCATTACGTCTGACAATTGAAGTTTGCAGCAGTCTATGGGGAATATATATATATACGATATCAATATTGAACTATGTGTGAAGACGTAGCGGTCTCATGTGCTAGCTAGCTGTAGATGATTTTAAACATCCTTTCCGGCATCAAGCCAGCGCACCTGTCGTCGGGCCATCAGTCGACGTTCCATCGGTTGTAAATGTTCATTAATGTACATAGTATACCTTCACATTGACGGACATGTCAGACTGTATCCATATTTAGCTATGTGAGGCTTCGGAGTCATGCGAGTTCAACAACTGATTGTAGGATTATTTAAACAAGCGTTCCAAAAAGTGTTCCGCAAAACGGTGCCGCATTTTACACACGTCAAGAATACGTAAAAGACGGCACAAAGACCCTAGTTGTGTCCGAGCGTCCGCTGTCCGATTAGTTATTGTGGTACCTCATTATACATACACCTCTCCAGTGTGAGTCGTATTATGATGTTGATGATGACGTCAACGTCAATGTCCAATATATTTTTCTCAACAAATAGTACACAGGGACAGATTGTCATGCGTCTACGTATACACATATTACAAAAGGTAAGCACGAGTAAAATTACCATTTTCTCACAAAATATCCACAAGAGTTTCAGGTGTGTTCGAAAACCGAATGTAGTAAGGAAACACCCTGGCACAGGTCGCGCTAACGTATACGATGTCGAAGTGGATAAGTGTTTAATGATAAATCGTTGCACTGTTATGTCAAACAGCCTTTCTTGTATGTTATTTTATGTGACACTACCAGAAGACGTCACTACCAGACGGAGGACTATAGAAAATAAACCTTCACTTGCTCCCCATGGTGGTCGCCACAATGCCTTTAAGCTCTCTGGAAACGTCACGGTGCGAGTCACAGTACGTCCTCACCTCCTCCTGCAGTCTTTGCTCGCATCAATCTGACGTGACAATGTTGGAGATGTTCAAACTTGATCCACACCCTCCAGTGACGTCACAGCTAATGGACATTTCTGATGTAAACATGGACAATCTAAGTACGTAACTCCTGCTATAACCGCGGCTCGTCTGGTTCGTACACGATGTTCTTTTTCTCCAGACCGCATATTGCTGTTTGTCTTCTAGATTCTAGTTGGCTGACATTGTTTAGATTGCTTTTTTGATTAAAACATGTATCACTTCGAATACTATCCGCGTGTAGAAATTCTTAAAAACAACTCAGAAACTACTTTATAACTATATCAAAAGCGTGCAATGATTTACCGTCAGCCATTTCTCCATTCCGACGTCATCAACTTATTACATGCCAAGTGTTAGTGAAGCATATCTGCTTTTTAGGGGAACAACTATATGGTAAATGCAAGACATAAATCACTACAATTATCCACTATTAAACTGTTCGCGCGACATAATTTTCAGTAAATCCTTCATACCAAAATATATCCTTTCGAATAATTTGCAAAGAATTGAGCGTCATCATGCACTCCATGCTAGAGTTACTAGAGATCGGTCCATCAAACTGAAAATATACAGTTGCGAAATTAGAGATAATTCATACACTACATCTGAGTTTATTCATTAAGACGAATACATTTATTTGTCATTCTGCTGGACAAATGATTACCTACGTTATAAGATTACCTGGCGTAGTCACCAGTGGAGTTAAGCGACGACACGTTACTGTCATCAGGTTTAAGAACACCATGCATAGTTTGCTACTCCTGAAATAATATGTCATCCTGGTATCCATAATAAAATAGTCTACAGTTGACATGTAGGACAACGCTGATGCAGGGTTTTAGCGTCAGCGCTTCATCCACACAGGAATCGTCCATGTTGTTTGACATACGGGTGTTACTAATGGTGCTTGCTCGAACTGAGAACTTGTGAATATGGTGTAAGCATAATGTACCTGTAGGTGGAGTGTTGCAACTGCACGGTTGCCTTTAAACACAATTCCGACGTATTAGTTCAACGTCACAAACCAATACGAAAATAAACCTCGTGTCCAGTGGAGGATGTGGTTCATGTTAAAACATCTTCAACATTATCACAACAAGTTGTCTTTTCTAGCAAACGGGGTCAAATCTCTTATCCGTAACAAATGCGTTCGATGGGGATTGAATCTTTGTCATACACAACGTCAATTTTGATCGGTTTTTTATTTATGATTTAAACGCAGAGCAATGCAAAACAATTGTCTTGCTAACTGAGCTGTGTAATTTATTTAGCAACATGTATTATCTAAATTACGAAATGAGTGTAAGAAAGGAAATAACGTACACAGTATTATGTCAAGGCAACAAAATCAAAATTAATGTTGTGTTAATAAACATTATACATCAGAGCTATAGTAATAATACTAGAATCATACTTTCGAGAATAATAATATATGCGATAAGCGTATCCCTATTATGCTACTTTTTTTCAAACATTTGTAATATTTTACTTTTCAAGAAACTGTTTTCGTTGTTTTCTGCATATATATTGGCTTTCTCTCAGAGCCTTCTTTAGCGGACTGAATGTCTTGAGAGGTAGAAACACTTACTAATTAACAATGAACGAAGAAATCGGATCATTACATTCGAACGCAAAACGTGTGTGTATTGTGTGATGTAATACAAAAACCTTTACGTCCGATTGCAATAAAATAGTATCACCGGTTGAAATAAAGCCTAACATAAAACAGATTGTAACTGTATATCAGTATGTGAGCGCTTGATTGCGTGTGTGATTGCATTCGCGTGTCTATGTTCTTTTTATCTAGTTAGCACACACGATGAATTATAAGAACAAGACGTCAAAAAGAGCGACATTCAGACCGGATAGGAGACGTGGACGCTCACGAGCGACACGAGCAAAGACTGCATGAGGAGGTGAGGACGTACTGTGACTCGCACCGTGGCGTTTCCAGAGAGCGTAAAGGTGTTTGAGCAAACTCCTTGGGGTGTAATTAAAGGTTTATTTTCTATTGTCGTCCAGTCTGGTAGTGGCGTCTTCAGGTAGTGGCACAGGTTGTTTTATATAACAGTGCAACGATTTATCATTAAACACTTATCCACGTTGACATCAAATACCTAACAGCCTTGTGCCAAGTTTTTCTTTTAACACATATCAAATGCTTGGGCAGATTGCATGACAGTACAAAGCCTAGCCTGTGTAAGAGAGTAGCATCGAGTGCAGAAAGGCCGAAGACGAAAACATGTCAGAGTTTAGTTTTCGTCGCATAATGCTTTCATGGGTTTCGTAGAACGTCACCTATATAAGTGCCTGACCTTAAAGAGATATATTAAGAGAGGAAACACATTCAACGCACAAGAACAAGACGAGCGATGAGTTTATCAGGAGGTTGTTTGGCCACTGTGCATTTACACACTGTGTTGTCAAACAACCCTCGTGTAGATTCGCCATAATATATGATTTAACCAAGCAAGTTGATCATGATATACTGTGTAAAAAACTGCATTTCTATGGTTTGCGTGGTGTCGCACAGGAATGGATTCAGAGTTATTTAGAAAATAGAAAGCAATTTGTCAGTTTTAATAACTGTTATTCAGAAATACTAAATGTATCGTGTGGTGTCCCTCAGGGTTCCATTTTGGCACCAACATTATTTATCATGTATATTAATGACATCTGTAAAGTTTCACAAGTGTTCAAGTATATTTTATTTGCTGATGATACAAATCTATTATGTTGTGATAGAGACTTAAATGAACTTGTTCGGATGATAAATGGTGGTTTAGAACAATTGCAGACATGGTTTTCTGTTAATAGATTGTCTCTTAATATATCAAAAACTAATTACATGATTTTTGGTAATCGCAGAATAACTGCAGATATTTGTGTTAGAATAAATAAAGAAAAAATCAATAGAATAAATTGCACACAATTTTTAGGTGTAATAATTGATGACAAATTAAACTGGAAAAGTCACATTTTATCAATAAGATCTAAACTGTCAAAATGTTGTGCTATTATGTATAGAGCCAGTTCCTTGATTAACAAACATTGTATGCATATTTTGTACTATTCTCTTTTCATGCCTTATATCATATATTGTGCTGAAGTATGGGGTAACACATATGCTACAAATATTCATTGTTTAGTTGTATTACAGAAAAGGGTTATAAGATTAATTTGTGGTGCCAAAAGACTGGTTCACACAAACTTACTCTTTTACAATGTACATATTCTTAAAATACCAGATCTTGTAAAACTAAACACTGGTATAGTTATGTTTAAGGCATATCGTTATATATTACCAATGAATGTACACAAATTATTCAGAATACATGAATCACGATATTCATCCAGGCATAAATGTAAGGTCAAGCAAATCGATGTACGTACTAACTTAAAAAGTATGTGTATTTCTGTAACTGGGGTTAAACTTTGGAACACCCTCGATAATTCATTGATTAGTTGTAAAAATGTTCATTATTTCAAAAAGTGTTATACAGATAGACTGTTGAATAGTTATGTATTGGAGTCCTAGACTATTTTGCCAACATAAATTAGATAACTAAATTAAACATTCAGATTGTGTTATAAAGGTTTTTTCTTCTTCAATAAATATCATAATGTCTTTTTTTCGATTAAATGTTGTATGGTTATACATGTAAATAATGTTGTCGCACCTTCTATTGCACTGTTCAGATGCTTTATGTATGTAATTAAGCAATTATAAGGGTAAACATGATAAGTATTGTACTTCTTTTACCCTTTTTTCAACAAATGGTATTGTATGCACTATCTGTATAATGTAGTAATTGTTGTTGTTGAAAATAAATTTCAATTAAATTCAATTAAAAAAAAGATGCAATACGTACCTCATAGGCAGATAGAGAACTTAGCAAGTAACTACCGTGCACAACTGTGTTACTGTTTTGCTTGACAACCATGATTACATTTTCATAAATACAACACTTATATATTTTAATAGCAGCATAAACATTCGGAACGAATATATTTTGACAAATTGCATAGGCGTTTTTTTTGGGTCCCAGTTATTCAGTACACCAGACTCAGAAAGGACATTCTGAATGACGTCGAAACGATTTATCCTCAGCCCAGTCGCCATCTCACCGTCTTATCCGTTTAGTACTTTTCTCAAACGCATTTTTTTTCTCAGTATATGTGTATTGCACTATATCTATATACTAAGCATAAATACACTACTATTGCCACACAAAAGACTAGGAATAAAGTGGTCTAATCTGAAATAGGCATGTCAAAATAATCTGTTTGATTTGTTTCCAAAAAATTGAGAAGAATCCCGCTGTTTTTCGCACGAAGTGGCCATGAAGTTTGTTATCGTCGATGACTGTCGTCTGTCTATTCGTGGCTACTGGTGACTTTGTCGGGTAACATTCTATCTATTCTACCGAAAATATTGGGATGTTTGAGTGTATTGTTGTATGTGCATGACTATGTGTGTGGGTGCGTCCGTGCGCGTGTACGTATGTGTGCGTCTGAATGTGTTCATCTGTGTGTGTGTGTGTGTGTGTGTGTGTGTGTGTGTGCGTGCGTGCGCGCGCGTGCGCGCGCGCGTGTGTGCTCGCGAGGGCACGTACGTGTAATTAGTATGCTAGTGTGAATGTGCCTATGCATATATGTGTGTGTACGTGTGTTTCGTGTGTATGTGAATATGTGTTCATATTCACGAACTACCTAACTGGCCTGGTTAGTGCAGCCATGTGGCAGTGCCTCTTCCCCTTACAAAGTTCTGGAAAATTGATGAGCTGCTAATGTTATCGCTAAGGTAGCTTTGCCAAGAGTTTGGGAGAGAGACGATGACTGGCTCTCAGTCAACTAGGAAATAATAAATTAAATAAGGATGCGCGTTTATTAAACTATTCAACATTACACTTATTTTGAAACGTGGCACACAAAAAGAAACACCAATACCACGTTAGCAGCAGTTGACTATTGTTTATGTTGAATCAGGATAGAGATGTTGCATGGCTCTCACGCTAACCTGAACAAAATCAATTAATACGTTTTCGATGTTTTTCAGTAAAAAGGAATGTTGGGGATTACTATTTTGGTTTAAGTCCAGTCGACAGGACTTCTTTTATACCAGGGCAACGCCGGGTAACTGGATTGGTAAGTCATTCTTCAACATATATATTGTTGCGATTAGCTGCTTACTTTAAATTATAATAGTTTCTCACCGTCGTTATCTATGTTAAGGCTTGTACGGAAGCCCGTTGGTGCCACGGTGAAAATATTTTTTACTGACAGCCGCCACAAGATAATTAAGTGGCGGCTGTCAGGAAGAATTATTTTCACCGTGGCACCAAGGGGCTTCCGTATGTTTGCATACGTAACAAATTATCTTTTATGTCACTCAGGGCCACGAGTGTCCAGTGGGGGAGAAATGTGTACCTTACGATGTCGAGTGCGACACGATTCCAACGTGTGTCAGTAGTGGTTAACTTCAGTGCTGGAGTCACATTCTTACCACAAAGACAGTCGTTTTAAAGTAAATCACATACGATTTTTGAGATAAACGAAGAACGGAGATTACGTAAAGATGTGCCTCGAAATCGCTGCGTAACCGTTGGTACGCTATTGTTCTGATAGAACAATATTTCTTTATATAAACTGTGAGCTCCCACATTTAGCGTTTATCATATTATATATGGTCCCTACATGTGTAGATGTTTTGTCAACAGATGGCATAAGGTTATAGTTATATCTTGACATCCACGATTTGTTTCCATCGTCAGAAGATGAACCTATTTGCAAGTACGGTCCTGCGCAGTGTAACGTATGGGGTGATCTCGTATTGTGTGAACAAGGCCCGTACAGAGAGGACTGTACGAGAGGCTACAAGTGCAAGATCTACCCGACCGACCGATACGCCGTCTGCTGTCCGAAACGTGAATTAATCTTAAGTGATGGAATATTGCTCGACTGCTCTTAAAAATGTGTTTATGTGTATTTATCTGTATGTTTCAATACTTGATTTAGGTATGTGTTTAACATGTTATGAATGCTGCAAACGAATTTCCCTTCCGGGACAATGAAGTGTTATTATATTGTATCAAACAGGAGCCGCCAGATGACGCCACTAGTCATACGCAGCAGTGTCTACTGCAGTATTTACCCCTCCTGGTCGTGGCCTGGGGTGTCTTAAGGATATCGTCCAAGATACGTGAAAGTTGCTACTGCAGCAGCAAACCTCAGAGCGCATGTCCGGAAGTACAATCTCTGTTGGAGAGATGTAAGTGCTTAATATTAGCAATATGTATGCAAACTAGTTTGAGAATTAGGTAACCAGGTTAATACGCATAGATACGTTCATTCATGTGATATTATTTGCGTTAAGTTTAGACTTATACTGACTCGGAAAGTCACGAAATCCATTCATTATCAATTTTGCCATATGTCGTAAAACATATATATGTAAGCAGAAAGCTAGTGAAGACAACTTTATATATTATATAGAGTAATCGCGAGCTTCGGTATTATTATGAATCTTTGCGCTTGGATGGGTTTAAAATATTGTAATTTTGATCACTTGGAAGAAAGATATATGCGTAAATAATCATACATGCTAGCCATTTAAGGTATATTTAATTGATTTCTGAATTAATAATCCTCAAACTCCCAAAACACACTTTGATGATAAAATAATAATACATCGTTAACGGTTACTTTAACAAATAGTATAGCAAACATTTATAAATATGTTCCAAAGAATGAATAACATAATGTGCACTGATCATAATCGTGAAAGAATCATGCGTGTCCATGAAGCCCTTTGCTAACATACAGTGTATGTACCTAACATATGTACCTGCGTTGACCGTTGCAAGAGGCGGGTGTTGTATTGGTTACACGTACCACGTCCGCCTGCCGCGCCGGCGGCACGGGTTCGATCCCCGGTACCGGCAGTTGTGATATAAAAATCTGGCTCTCAACATTGGGGACTGTGTATTCCCCGTGAATCGGAGAATCACGTTAATGTCGGTCCCGTCTCAATTTGGGACGTAAAAGAACCACCGAGGACGACAAGCACCCTGGCAGTGACCATCCTCAGTGACTCCTGCGTTAGCGCTGTTTGGAGTAAATAACCTGAGAACCTGAGAACCTGCGAAAGAAACCGTTCTTCCGAACATGCGCATTAAGGGTCGATGCAGTTTTAGGTTTCGACGGCAGCAGTATTTTATTCTACTAATTTTGATTATTCTTATGTAGACCGTTTATTTACATATATTGTACAGCAGCACTGATAGAGTATACCGGCTGTGAAGAAACTAAGCATACACTACTTACTAGTAATACAAGTAAGCGATTCGCTGCTAATCGAACTGTCCATCACATGATCCATTGCCTAGCAACATAGCAACATCTCCATTAAATCATACAGCAACTGATGCCGAATACCTGTTGGCACAGGGTTGGGTCATCCAGTCGTATATTGTGCTGAAATGCTGCCTCCTAAGGCGTTTTAAGACGTTAATAAAGTGACAACTGCGTGGTTTTTGTTTATGCTTAGCAATTATTAATGCTCCAAAACAAGTGTCGAAGCTCGATGACTCTGGTAATGCTATATTCTAGAGTGTTGAACACAGGTCGATTAGAACAGAACACAAAACATATGGTCTATGAACAAGAAGCCAGTGTGGCAATGCTAACGGAGACACAGCTGAATGTAACAAGACCTCTCGATGAAGCAAAGGTACCTTTTATTTGCACAGGTTTCCATGCGGAAGTCATGCTTTTTATGGAAGCCGATAACTAAAAGAAAGTACAACTGCGGATAATCGTAGTGACGCTTCAGTAATATATTACAGTTGTGAATCTTATTTGATTTGCGAAGGGACGCGTGGCCTGTGCACATTCTTATCGGAACAAGGCTACCAATCACTCCAATTTCAGGCGCCTTCCGGGACAATGCGTCCGCATTATGCATCTTCCATTGTGAAGTATGGGGTGAGCGAGCGGGCACGCGCACCCCATAAAACACATCTTACTGCATCGCCGGTTGGACTTGTCACAAGACGGAGGGCACGCGCTTGCGCAGTCGGTCCACACTTGTCCGACAGGGCACCGCCGTCTCGCTTAAAATGAGAAACAAACCAGCTATTAGTGTACGTTAGCTTCTTTTTATATCCAGCATGTTGTATAAGGAAAAGGGTAGTTTTATGCAAATGTTAACGGAAGCTCAGAATTCTGGATATCAATGTGACAGTAGATTTTCTGGGACTAACTGTTATTTCGTGTAAAAAACGTGATATATCATATAGCGAACAAGGTAGCGTTTGGACATTTAATTTATGGGAATATAGCATTATGTAATGATTTTCCCTAAGTGTTGTCTTTGTGTTAGTATATGTTATTTGTTTTGACTTGATTTGTACGAATTATAAAGAGTTACAATAAACTTGACTTGTTTTGGTTTTCTATGAAATTATGTTGAATTGTATTCGAATTATCAGACTTTAGATTAAAAGGGATCTAATGTTCTTCTGTGCCGTATACCAATTTTAATATAAATAATGTTGGTTACCGACGACGGAAGAAACTAAGATGAAATGGTGTAAACTTGTCGTGGCCGACAGTCCTTGGATTTCTTTTATTCCAGTGGTTTATAAGCGTCATTATATGACAATCACTATATAGTCTATATTGCCCGCACACTTCATATAGCATAAACACACCATTGTATGTGTCAACCTTTCGATGTGGTTGAATGAGAGGGACACGTTATAAGTAACGTAGACACGAATATCATAAAGCAGTCAGTGCCACAGAGAGAAAGTATGCACGCCATAGCAGCTACTGTTCCGTTTCAATGTGATATTATTTATATGTGAAGCTAATACATTAGAAAACTTGAAAGTCTCATATATCTAGGCCGATCCCTAAGCACCCCCACCAACACATAGGGCATGGCCAAGAGGGTCAAATACCAATTTAACACGTCTGCATATAAACATTACCATATCGCCATCTAGTGGCAGTTTTCAAATGACGATTGCTGAAAGCAGTTGAAACGTCACTGAATATAACTCAAATTGTCTATGAATTAAGCAAAGTATCATTGATTTTACCCATACAGTCTTAGGAATATTTTAATTAATAAAAGGATTCACCGACAGAGCTACATGTGACATATCGGTCGCAATGCGAGGTTTTCACAATGCTCCATGTGCAGCGTCACTGAAGACTCACAATTAACTACTCACGTTTCGGACAGCAGACGGCGTATCGGTCGGTCGGATCGGTCTTGCACTCGTAGCCTCTCGCACAGGCCTCGCTGGTCGGACCTCGGCCACAGAAGACGGGTCCACCCCACATGTCACACTGCGGCGGTCCGTACTTGCAGATGCACTTTTCCTCTTCTGGCGATGGACGCAAATCGTGGATTTCAAAATAATTCTTAACAACAAGGTAATGCCATCTGTTTAGTAAATATCTACACATTAATGTTTTAGTGATGAGTTTGTAGATTACTCATATAAACATAACACCCTAAAGCGAAAGTTTGTATCAGAACATCTGCGTACGTCAGAGCTGCCAAGTCTCCCGATTTATCGGGAGATCTCCCGGAATTATAGCAAAATAAACCCAATCTACCGATCTCCCGCTTTTGATTTGCAATCTCCCGCAAAAGAATCGTGTTGTCTTTTTTTACGCGTATGTCTCGAATTTGTTTTGCCGGCGCACCGTTTTGCCAGCTTTGATTCATCTACGGTACATGGAAAGTGACGAGAGCAGCCGAGCGGAGACTATGCAAGACCCATATAATAGAACTTTTCTGATTAGTCAGCTAACACGAAGTGACTACATCCAATGGCCAATGGAAACGTTTGTTACGTATTGGGTAGGAATAAGTTTAGCGGCATTTTTCAGACGAGGAAAGTGCTGGAGGAAGAACACATGATTGAAATGAAGACGCTAGAAGAGCACATATAGAAATGGACAGAACTGCAGTTCTGCTTGAACTATTTATTTTGTGACTGCTTTTTATAGCTAAAATCAAATGTTACAATACCACAACCATGTCCATTTTTATAATAGTGATAGAATCTTGAAAGTCTCTGTAAACCCCAATAACAAAATAAACATGAAAGTTTAAAATATAAAATATTGTTATTTAAAACATAGTTCACTTTCGAAGAGTTATAGGTGCTAAATATAAGCGAAAAAGCCAGGAAATCACGTATTTGGCAATCTCAATTACAACAGTTTTGCCAGCTTTGATTCATCGCCTTGCCCTTCGCAACCTCGGGCAAGGCGCTTCGCGTCTTGCATATATTTCTCCCTCTTTTAACATACTGTAGGAGGGAGATCTCCCTCATCACACTCAATTCAACTTGGCAGCTCTGGTACGTACGATTATGTAATTACTTCGTGACACCTGCAATGTTTGCTAAACGAACAATCATATTTCGTAAAGTACAAGACAATCGCTTAAGCATGTGAAACATGTTGTTAATCATGTGAAACAGGCCTTGGAGTTACTTACTACTTACTGACACACTTTGGAATCGGTGGACAAGGGATCTTGTCGCACTTGACGTCGTGAGGCACACACTTCTCCCCCGGCGGACACTCGTGGCCCTGCATCATAGACAAGACACGTTTTCGCATCTGCTAACAACATAGAGAGAGGACAACTCGCACAACCCAATTTAAATATTAAGTAAACAAGCTATTCGCAACAAGAGATACGTTGACGTATACGTTGACGTATATATATATATATATATATATATATATATATATATATATATATATATATATATATATATATATATATATATATATATATATATATATTTATCTATCACACATCTACAACAAAAGCTGCCCCATACATGCAACTGAGCACATGTGTGATACAAATTTTCTCATGGCTGATCAAATATTGTTTTAACATAGGTGTCATTTGAGAATAAGTCATTTACTAGATTTCTAGGGCAATACAAACATATTTACAGGGCGATACAGGAAAAATTATTAAAATAGTCTTGTTCCGTATCGCCCTGTTCTGGGAGCCAATAAGAAGGCTCCCTGCAGTGTCTAAGCCAGTGAGAAAAAGACATATGATGTTGTCATGGCAACTCCTGGTAAAATAATTAAACAAGTCGGACTTTTGTTCATGTGAGTTGTGCAAGTGTTCTAGTGGCGACAGCGTGCGGTGGAGGAGTGCGGCCCCCTACGCCGCTGAGGCCCATGTAAAGCACCGTGTTCTGTGACGAATCGAACATTGTTGTCGGAACGAAAAGCCGACGACAATGGCGGGATCGTTCCCGTTCGCCGCTCGTTCGCATACATAAACGCTGATCGCGGCCGATAACCGTTGCCGTTGCCGCGCAGCGCGGACTTTAAACATTGCAACATTGTGTCGAGAGCCGGTCGCGGTTCGCGCTGTTCGATGACAAAACCAATAACCAGGATTCGGTTCACGGAAAAGCTGTTATATATTATAAACATTGACATTGCTTATATATATTAAATAACATGCATATTTTTGATGATAAATTATGTTACAACATGATATCGCATTGTTTGACTGATATTGTTGGAATTAAATTAATTAAGTTGTCATAGTAAGCCGTATTTCGTAGTCAATGTAAGTATTTTCATACTGTCAAATTTCAATTTGTGTCCAGTTGTATGACACTCAGTGTAATTACTCATAATCGTTCATTGTAAATATTCATATATATATTTATGTCTAAGAATAGCACATCAGTGCTAGTGTTTATTGTCCATTTTAATCGACTATAAATAAAGTGTGTCTCATCTTATCTTATCTTTATGTGTGCCCAGTTGCATGTATGAGACAGCTTTTTGTTGTATATATGTGATAAATAAATTATTACATGTTTTGTTCTGTATCACGCTCTGTATCATGCCCCTCGTACCTGTATCAGCTCTCGTCCTTCGGACTCGGGCTGATACAGGTACATCGGGGCATGATACAGGGCGTGATACAGAAAAAAGACATGTAATCATATATACATACAGCACTATATATATATACATACATACATACATACATACATACATACATACATACATACATACACACACACGTACATACACACATACATACATACACACATACGCGCATACGCACATACATACATTCGCACATACATACATACATACATACATACATACATACATACATACATACATACATACATACATACATACATACATACATACATACATACATACATACATACATACATACATACATACATACACACACACACACACACATACATACACACATACATACATACATACACACATACGCGCATACGCACATACATACATACGCACATACATACATACATACATACATACATACATACATACATACATACATACATACATACATACATACATACATACATACATACATACATACATACATACATACATACATACATACATACATACATACATACATACATACATACATACATACATACATACATACATACATACATACATACATACATACATACATACTTACATACATACATAAATGCATACATACATACATACATACATACATACATACATACATACATACATACATACATACATACATACATACATGCATACATGCATACATGCATACATACATACATACATACATACACACATACATACTTACATACATACATACATACCTACACACATACATACATACACACATACATACATACATACATACATACATACCTATATATATACTTACATACATACACACATACATACACACACACACACACACACACACACACACACACACACACACACACACACACACACACACACATACACACACACACACACACACACACACACACACAAACACACACACACAATAAATAATAATCACACACATAAATTCACACACAGACACTCATATGTGACACACTCCCGCAGCAAGCACACGTATCGGTGCACTTTAAACTAAATACACAGACGCGCGCGCATAACCAAGACTTAATACGTAACGAACACTTATGATATGACGTCAACGGATGATTAAACATGCTTGGAAAAAGAAATACAATTGTATTAACCCCAATCCAAATATCTCACTTGTCTACCTTCAAAGAGTACCTTCATTCGCCGTTGGTGTAGTAATTAATGTTTTTTCACACACGACCCATAGCCACCAGAGAACGGAAAGGTCGCAACTCTACGAACGTTCATTAATAAATCATCGCACTTTTTGCAGGACCGTCGATGTATTTTATAACGAAGTGTATATATATATATATATATATATATATATATATATATATATATATATATATATATATATTAAGATGTGTATCCTTGTTAAATTTACTATTCCCTACTTGACTGGGAATCAGTTTCCGTGTCTACCCAAATTTGGTGCAAAGCTGCCTTAGCGGTAACACTAACAAGGCATTAATTTATCAGGTCGTTTAAGGGGCAAACACTGCTGCCACCTGGCTGCATCTAAGTCACCGAGGCTAGTTAGATAGTGGTAAGTTGCTAGTTTACCTCGCATGGGTCTTTGCATATGCATATTGTGTTACCCTCAGAGTCGATCACTTCGGTCTGGTACTTTCCTACCGGGCACCATCCGGGACAACTCAAGGCATCTGTTGCAGCAACAGTAGTTCGTCAATATGTACGCAGTACACTAACATACACATACAAATATACGTGCATAGGAACATTCACACACATGTATACAAAGCATAAGTACATACGCACCCAAGCAAACAAACACGTAAAGATGAACATATTCAGACGCGCGTACACGCACCCGGGCACATACATACAAACACACACGCACGCACGCACGCACGAACGCACGTACGCGCGCCGTCCTGCACACATAAACACCCCAATAATGTTTAGGTATACTAAAATATTACCTGACAAATTCACCGATAGCGACAGGAGTAGAGAGGCAATAGTCACTGACGACAGAACCATCATGTCTACTTTTACTTCGTGCAACAAACAGCGAAAGTCCTTTCAATTTCCTGGAAACAATCAAGCATGACATTTGACCTGATTAATCCAAAATGATCCCAATTTATTCATAATTATATATGTGGCAAGTAAACATGTACATAAACAATCGAACACTAGGCTTTTTATTGCCTCACTCTATATCCACAAGATAAATGTGTTCACTCCGAGTAACAACAATGTTAGAGTGATAACTAGAAATAAAAAACACAGACATACGCAATCATGCACGCAAGCAAGCGCTCACATACTGACACACAGTTAATATTTCTTATGTTCGGCTTTATTTCAACCGGTGATACTATTTTATTCCAATCGGACATAACGGTTTTTTATTACATCACACAATTCCCACACGTTTTGCAGATGCATTCGTAAATCGGACATGTTTGGAAAAGGTAGCACAAGAGGAATACGTTGATAACGTTGACGTTTATGACATAACTTATGATTCTCAAAAGAATGAGTCTAGTGTTATTACTGTAGCTCTGACATATGGTATAATGTTTGTTAACATGAAATTAATTTTGAAATTTTTGCCTTGACATAATATTGTGTACGATAGGTCCTTGCATAACTCATTTTTTAATATAGATAATGCATTTTGCTAAATAAATTACACAGATCAGCAACCAAGACCAATGTTTGCATTGCTCTACATTTAAGTCATAAATAAAAACCAAAAACAAACATATCACCATTAACGACAAAGGTTCAATCCACATCGAAGGCATGTGTTTCGGATAAAAGAGTTGACCCCCGTTTGGTAGAAAAGACAACGATATGTGTCAGTGGACAGTGTTGGAGCGCAGTGGCTCAGGGGTAGAGCTTCGGACTCTTAACTACGAGAATCCGGGTTCGAAACCTAGCTGGGGTGTTAATACCTTGGCAAGTTTTTTCACTCTACATTGCTCCAGTTCACTCAGCTGAATAAAGGAGTAACTGGCTATAGACAGTGGTGGCTATGTGTACGAGCAGCCTTCGCGCACAAATTGTAGCATATGGCTAGATGCTTCCCAGAGAAGCCGAGATGATGTCTGAGTGAACAGGTCTGTCAGGGAAGTAAAGTGTAAAGCGCTTTGAACGGTCCAGAGGACTGGATACTGCGCTATATAAGAACTTGCCTTTACTTTTACTTTTTAATTTTTGGAGATGTTCTAACTTGATCCACACCCTCCAGTGACGTCACAGCTAATGGACATTTGGGATGTACAAATGGACAATCTAAGTACGTAACTCCTGCTACAACCGCGGCTCGTCTGGTTCGTACACGATGTTCTTTTTCTCCAGCCCGCATATTGCTGTTTGTCTTCTAGATTCTAGTCAGCTGATCGACCTCTTTGTTATATTGTTTTGCTTTAAAACATGTGTCACTTCGAAATCTAATCGCAGACTTTCGTGTAGACATTCTTAAACACGTCTCAAACACTACTTTGCAACTTTACCAAAAGGGTGCAATGATTTTTCGTCAGCCAATTCGCCATTTTGATGCCAGAACTTACGTACACGCCAACTGTTTGTAAAACATACATGCCTTGCAGGGGAAACAATATGTAGTAGTTGCAAGACATAACATTATTAAAGTTTACACTGAAACCGACACACCAAAATATATCCTTTCGGATAATCTGCAAACAATAGAGCAATGTTATTTTCAAACAAGCAGCATATTGCCGATTAACTAACCTGATTAATAGGGACCTTTACAGTGTTTTCAGTAAACAAATACACGTCTCATTGCACTGTCAAAATGACCGTGTTTCTAGATTATTTACTTTCAAAGAGCAACCAGTTAAAGGCCCGTTTAGTTGAACAAATAGTTAGCCAACCTTTTGTTGCCTGATCAATCCGACAACTTTTATGTGGGCGTTTACATGCATGGAACGTCACAACACAATTAGTGAAGGTTTCCAAGATTAAACTCTGACATGTTTTATTGGCTAAGATATGAGGGTGCATCAAATTAAAAGCCGATGAGAAATCCGCGAAGAGAATCTTGACGTGTGTAGTTAGTTTCTCATGGTGAGAATACAGTTTGTCTAG
The DNA here is from genome assembly GCA_964017155.1 of Oasisia sp. SBJ-2009. Classification (NCBI taxonomy): domain Eukaryota; kingdom Metazoa; phylum Annelida; class Polychaeta; order Sabellida; family Siboglinidae; genus Oasisia; species Oasisia sp. SBJ-2009. Next base: position 36,522,028 of record OZ024856.1, read on the forward strand.
AATGAATATCTTAGCATATACACTCTCAAATAAACACACTCATAAACACACACACACACACACACACACACACACACACACACACACACACAAACACACACACTGAAACACACACACACACACACACACACACACACACACACACACACACACACACACACACACACACACACATCATTACTAATACCACACAACCTACGCCCACGCACACACTTTCACAAGTACACGTTTGCACATAGTCACTCACTCACACACAAAACGCAGACACGAAAACTTGCCCACACACACATACTCACACACTCATTCACTCACTCACTCACTCACTCACTCACTCACACATACACGTTCGCATATCATAAAATATTACCTAATTACCTGTCATTGTTATCAAGTGTGACAGGAGTAGAAAGAAAGCAGCCATTGTCGTAGCGGACTTCAAACAAGATAAACAGAAGTGTTCTATGAGACAGGGAAACATATAAAGCGCACTACATTTGGCATGTATTTCGCCAATGGGTTTGACTGATAATCCGGCCAGAAATATTACTAGTCACATTGCGTAAAATGTTGTTAATGTCATGTCAAACCAGACATTTCCATGTCGTTAATTCTATGTAAGCATATGTTGTCAAGAAACTAACAATGTACGACCCACCAAAACACACCACTTACCTGCCAGAGATTGTGGTGAACCTTTTCGTTTATCTCTGTACGGAATGCACCCAGCTTATATGTCGATTATCTTGTAGCGTGTGATGCCGAATTTCTGATCGGCAACTGTTGTCTGTACCGTCAACGTGATGTTAGTAGAGCCATGGCCGTTTAGCAGCTACCCGACAGCAGTTACTATGTAAATCACATCAACAGAAGTCGTGTTGTACAATCTACCCATCATAAACTGAACTTGACATTTTGTTTCAACCATCGACGCACGCAATGTTCACATCAGCGCTCAAAAACATTGCGTGTGGTGTTGGTAAACACGAAATGCCCAGTTGAGGTTTACGGCGGGTAGCAGGACGTCATCCAGGAATCTGTTTTACAACACGATTTCTGCTGCCGTGATTTATATAGTAAAAACGGTATGGCGGTTATTTCGTTGCTAAAAGTCGGATACCTGATATACGCCATCCGCACGCAAAGACTACATCGACACTCACAAATCATTTAATGTTTTTTTTTATAAATGTGATCGTTTTATTAGTTGGTTTCTCACATTTTCCTCGTTTCACGGACTGGGCTGGGCTGGGCTGGGCTGGGCTGGGCTGGGCTGGGCTGGGCTGGGCTGGGCTGGGCTGGGCTGGGCTGGGCTGGGCTGGGCTGGGCTGGGCTGGGCTGGGCTGGGCTGGGCTGGGCTGGGCTGGGCTGGGCTGGGCTGGGCTGGGCTGGGCTGGGCTGGGCTGGGCTGGGCTGGGCTGGGCTGGACTGGACTGGACTGGACTGGACTGGACTGGACTGGACTGGACTGGACTGGACTGGACTGGACTGGACTGGACTGGACTGGACTGGACTGGACTGGACTGGACTGGACTGGACTGGACTGGACTGGACTGGACTGGACTGGACTGGACTGGACTGGACTGGACTGGACTGGACTGGACTGGACTGGACTGGACTGGACTGGACTGGACTGGACTGGACTGGACTGGACTGGACTGGACTGGACTGGACTGGACTGGACTGGACTGGACTGGACTGGACTGGACTGGACTGGACTGGACTGGACTGGACTGGACTGGACTGGACTGGACTGGACTGGACTGGACTGGACTGGACTGGACTGGACTGGACTGGACTGGACTGGACTGGACTGGACTGGACTGGACTGGACTGGACTGGACTGGACTGGACTGGACTGGACTGGACTGGACTGGACTGGACTGGACTGGACTGGACTGGACTGGACTGGACTGGACTGGACTGGACTGGACTGGACTGGACTGGACTGGACTGGACTGGACTGGACTGGACTGGACTGGACTGGACTGGACTGGACTGGACTGGACTGGACTGGACTGGACTGGACTGGACTGGACTGGACTGGACTGGACTGGACTGGACTGGACTGGACTGGACTGGACTGGACTGGACTGGACTGGACTGGACTGGACTGGACTGGACTGGACTGGACTGGACTGGACTGGACTGGACTGGACTGGACTGGACTGGACTGGACTGGACTGGACTGGACTGGACTGGACTGGACTGGACTGGACTGGACTGGACTGGACTGGACTGGACTGGACTGGACTGGACTGGACTGGACTGGACTGGACTGGACTGGACTGGACTGGACTGGACTGGACTGGACTGGACTGGACTGGACTGGACTGGACTGGACTGGACTGGACTGGACTGGACTGGACTGGACTGGACTGGACTGGACTGGACTGGACTGGACTGGACTGGACTGGACTGGACTGGACTCCTTTTCCGAACAACATTGTTCATTCAATAAGCAACACGCGTGGCCGTAGTAAACGACTTATCCAGGCACCGGCTAGAACTCAGGTAACACTTTTTGGTAATAGAACTATAAATAATAGGAACGAGCAATCCGAAACAGTTGTGTCTGCCTCCACGGTGGACACTTTAAAATCAAGAATGAGCAAATACTTAAAGGGAGAAAAAAGACAACGGTTTGGTGATATGGGCCTAATAGAGCTAAGAAAAACTAACAATTTCCAACCTCAATCACATTCTTAACGTGAGCGGTTTAGCAAGAAACAAATGTAGAACATATAGCCATAGAAAGTCTATGGAATACTCCATTTTAGAAAAACAGTGACGTATCAAACTCGCCGCCACTGATAGGCCAGTGGTTGTCCTACTACTTCTTAGCAACTCCGTCGGGTGGCGCTGTGACTTTGCGCTCACAAAAGAGCGTAAATAATAACATGGCGTATCGGTATGGTTTTACTGATTCTTCGTCTGACGGAAATAGCACGGATTCAGAAGTGGCTGGATATAGGTTTCAGCCACAACGACAAAGGCCTGTGTTGTCAGACAGACCAGATGTGCGTGGTGGTGAAGACCCAAGGGAAATTTAAATGACGAGAAGAGAAACAACCAGTCCAGAGTCAGAGATGGCATCGACTGGTGTCAATATACTTTCCGACCTAACCATGAAAACGATCGCCAGCAGCCGCCAAACCTCTCCTCACTTGACTTACATACATATACATACACTTTGTTACTATGTTATAAAATAAAATCACTTGCATTCCTCTAACGAAGAAAATTCACAAAAGCAACTCGATCGCAGATCCCGACGGCAACTCAGGCTCTACGGTTACCGTAAAGGTGCGTTTACACGACGCAACAAGTTGCGCAACTTGTTGAACGCAACTTGTTGCGCAACAAGTTGACGTCGTTTTGTTGAGTGCAACTAATCGACGTCAATTTTACCGAATGCGGCGATGAACCGGAGGTAGTGGTGTAGAAATCGCTTTACACAAAATAACTTTAAGCGGCGCGGTGGTGCGCACTAATATTTATAAACTTTAGTTACTGCATTCGCACTCGCGAAATAGTTTAATTAATCAAGTAATATAGTAATAATTAATTATTATCATTACTAAGATTTTCAAACATTTTTAAGTTTTCTTATAATATAATTATAATATTTTATTTCATATAGCGCCAAATCCATACTGAGACAAATATAAGGCTAACTTATTTGAGTGATTTTACGGTACCGGGCAGCGGCAGACGAAATTGTCGTCGACATCTGCGCGTTTGTTTCATAGATTTTCTTCGTTAGAGGAATGCAAGTGATTTTATTTTATAATCACCTGTCAAGCCTTTTAGTTTACACAACCTTCATATGTGCTCGCAAAGCGCAGGCCAGTAAGACAGCACAGACAACCCTGGTCATCAAGGTCACATTTACTTACAGTTCCCGGAGCCAAGACAAAGGCCGGTACTCCATCTTTCTCAGTCACTGAGCCTACTCTGTGGAACACATTTCCTGACAACACTAAATCAGCAGAAAACATTACTACATTTCGCCGTCACGTGCGACCTGTCTGTGTAATATCGCCTATTTGCCTTCCTAGCGCACTCATCCAACGGACGAAGGCTTGTGCACTCTGCTTGACTATAACAATGCCCACTGATTTTGTTGCGTTACTGAGCTCTGATTCTGATAATATTTGGCGCCCTAGAAGTAATTTATTATTATTATTATTGCTAGTATAATTATGAAACTGGTTGTTTGTCACACTTGTTAATGTTATGATAACCCAAGGCTATTCTACGGCTGTGCTCCGATCGCGAACAATGGCTAACATTGGATAGGGACCTTTTGATACACATTGATAATTCGCCAAAATTAACTCGTGGTTATCAGCTATTAGCACATTTAATTATTTTTAAATATATCACACCGCTTCGTCCATGTGAACTAATATATACATACTCATGTCGACTAATATTTGTATACTCCTGTGGACTAGTATTTGCGTATGTAAATAATAGTACACATGAAACAACAACGTGGCCCACTTCCCAGGATATGTCTCATCTCATGTTACGGCATGGCCTGCCATTCTTGAAATGGGGTTGGTCGGGTTCTGCACATTCTCTGAAGGATGTGACATTAGACTAACACGCTCTGAAGGATGTGACATTAGACTAACACGTCCAGAAAGTTTGTCCCACGGGTGTTTTATTGGGTTCACATCTGGAACCCTAACCGACTTTTCTATCAAAGCGATACGTTCGTTCTTAAATAGCGTCATGGACACGTGCTCCGTGTGGGGACAGGAATTACCCTGCAGTAAGAAGCACTGTCGATACGATGTAATTCATTCATATATTAGGTTTTCAAAGCATACAATGGCAACATGATGGTGCACACTTACAAGACAACAGCAAAGGCTATCGGGTTGGATAGTTCTTCAACGATCGTCATCCACCTCAGAACAAGCGTGTTCAAAACAAATGCACGCTATTATTTTTACCAGCCGCATAGATAAAAAAAATGTATTATGAACACTAGGACACGACATCCTCACAAGCCAAAGGTCTTGTGTTGCAGTACTACTGTTTGTCTCATCAAACCGTGGAAGTGAGCGGAGTCAAACTTTAAAATTATAGCAACTGACTTAGCGGAATTTAAGACGCAACTACTCGCCCCAATAAAGATATTAAATTCATGTAAAATAAAAATAAATGTATGTATCTACTGTTTAATACAACGCCAGCGCGGGCGCGGCGCGGCGCACACCAATACAATAACCTTTAATATAACTAAATCCTAACCACTATCTGCCCGAATGTAAAGCTCAAAATTAAATCGTGATGAACGAAGGGCCTATTTTTACGCGTTCATAAAATTAGTAGATTTTGTCAAAGGCAGGATTTGTCGTATGTTGCTTCTTGCCCCGGCTTATGTAGTCTCTAAACTAATCCGCAAAAGGGCGGCATATGTATCAGTCTAAACACAGCAAAAACATAATTATGGTGCACGCGAGTAATTCACGTTTCCGGCTCGTTTTGAGTGACAGTTAAATATATCATATTCATCTCGACAGCATTACTGACATTCAAATTACACTTTTCTTTTATGTCCTGTTCTATTCAATGTATAGGTCTACCGAAACATAACAACAGAAGCGTGCGTCCTAAATCTCACTCACTCACTCACTCACTCACTCACTCACTCACTCACTCACTCACTCACTCACTCACTCACTCACTCACTCACTCACTCAGTCTCTCACTCACTGCCACACTTAATCACTCACCCAACCAATCACTCAC
>OZ024856.1:36530293-36537793 GCA_964017155.1 Oasisia sp. SBJ-2009
GTGAGAAGAAACACGACAGCCCACAGTTGTCATCATGTATTATCTGCCCACAAATTGACGTTACATTCGTTTCAAAGACGCCAAATGTCAAACGTTGACAACCGACAACTGGCATTATGTGGTTTCAAAGTAAACTATTTGCCAGCAGTTAATATCAAAACGAAATGTCGTAGCAAACGAAAGCAACATTATAATTTGTCATCGATAAATGTCAACGAAACATTTCGCACCAAACGCAGCAACTAATGTCACTTTATGATAATGCTAATATCAACATTTGTTTGAAAAATTAAATCACAGTAGTATGTTAAGTAGGCTCATACTGCTATAAGGTATAGATACGGTACTTGTCATGTGACTCAAGCTTTTCTTGCTTTAGTCCTATATCAATGTAAACAATTATATATGGTATGGTTTGTATTGCTACCCGTAGATGGTTTTGTGAATTATTATTTCACATGCTCCTGGTGGGATATCAACTGTGGGTTGATTCAGTAGGACACTGGTGTGAACTTGAATCGAATTGTAATGATAATAATAATAATTATTATTATATATCGCAGCATCCAAAAATGTCGGGATTGGTGAGAGCGTTTCAAACATAACTCCCTGTCAAATAACGTCCAGTCTATTACCATTTCGACATATCTAGGAAGCGCAGTTAAAGCGGTAACATCATCATTCCACAAATATCCACCACTTACGTAGCCAGCAACTCATTCAGGCAGTCGACTGAACTGTAGCTGTGTAGAGTGAAACAAGTTGCTCCTGTTTTACAGTGGCAGTGACCACCCTCGATGCCAGCATCGAAAGGTCGGCTTGGCATCAATGTTCTGAAATAGACTGACTAGTTCAATGAAACCCCATAAAATCGTAAAACTGTAACCACAATATACACTCCATACGGACGAGTCAGTTAATAGAACCCTGCCGAGTGCTGGAAACAACTTGACCAGTCCACACCAAACACTGTTTGTGGAGTTTTGGAGGTGAATCATTGATAAACTCACAACGTATTTGGGACTATTCACGTTAGTCCCCGAACGTCAAGGTGCAGGAGAACAGCGGGCATTGTCTGCTGTTGAACACAATCAGTGCAGCGGGGTTTATAGATAGTGCCACCCTAACGCCTGACAGTAACATACGAATGACCTACCAAAATATACACTAAGATCACAGCGCTGACGTGATTGTCGACGACACGCCGCGGCCTGCTCACTCCCCCGGACCCGTCTACACACCCCGCCAGCTCACTCCCCCGGACCCGTCTACACACCCCGCCAGCTCACTCCCCCGGACCCGTCTACACACCCCGCCAGCTCACTCCCCCGGACCCGTCTACACACCCCGCCAGTGACTGCCCGGGACCCGTCTACACACCCCGCCAGCTCACTCCCCCGGACCCGTCTACACACCCCGCCAGCTCACTCCCCCGGACCCGTCTACACACCCCGCCAGCTCACTCCCCCGGACCCGTCTACACACCCCGCCAGCTCACTCCCCCGGACCCGTCTACACACCCCGCCAGCTCACTCCCCCGGACCCGTCTACACACCCCGCCAGCTCACTCCCTGGGACCCGTCTACACACCCCGCCAGCTCACTCTCAGAGACCCGTCTACACGCCCCGCCAGCTCACTCCCCGGGAGCCGTCTACACGCCCGCCAGCTCACTCCCCGGGACCCGTCTACACGCCCCTCCAGTGACTCCACGGAACCCGTCTACACGCCGCCGCCAGAGACTCCCCGGGACCGTCTACACGCCGCCGCCAGCTCACTCCCCGGGAGCCGTCTACACGCCCCGCCATCTCACTCCCCGGGACCCCTCTACACGCCGCCGCCAGTGACTCCCCGGGACCCGTCTACGCGCCGCCGCCAGCTCACTCCCCGGGACCCGTCAACACGCCGCCGCCAGCTCACTCCCCGGGACCCGTCTACACGCCCCGCCAGCTCACTCCCCGGAACCCGTCTACATGCCGCCGCCAGCTCACTCCCCGGGACCCGTGTACACGCCGCCGCCAGTGACTCCCCGGGACCCGTCTACACGCCGCCGCCAGCACACTCCCCGGGACCCGTCTACACGCCCCGCCAGCTCACTCCCCGGAACCCGTCTACACGCCCCGCCAGTGAATCCCTAGGACCCGTCTACACGAGCTCACTCCGCGGGACCCGTCTACACGCCGCCGCCAGCTCACTCCCCGGGACCGGTCTACACGCCGCCGCCAGTGACTCCCCGGGACCCGTCTACGTGCCCCGCCAGCTCACTCCCCGGGACTCGTCTACACGCCCCGCCAGTGACTCCCCGGGACCCGTCTACGTGCCCCGCCAGCTCACTCCCCGGGACTCGTCTACACGCCCCGCCAGCTCACTCCCCGGAACCCGTCTACATGCCGCCGCCAGCTCACTCCCCGGGACCCGTGTACACGCCGCCGCCAGTGACTTCCCGGGACCCGTCTACACGCCGCCGCCAGCACACTCCGCGGGACCCGTCTACACGCCGCCGACAGTGACTCCCCGGGACCCGTCTACACGCCGCCGCCAGCTCACTCCCCGGGACCCGTCTACACGCCCCGCCAGTGACTCCCCGGGACCCGTCTACACGCCCCGCCAGCTCACTCCCGGGGACCCGTCTACACGCCCCGCCAGCTCACTCCCCGGGACCCGTTTACACGCCCCGCCAGCTTACTCCCCGGGACCCGTCTACACGCCCCGCCAGCTCACTCCCCGGGACCCGTCTACATGCCGCCGCCAGCTCACTCCCCGGGACCCATCTACGCGCCCCGCCAGGTCACTCCCCGGGACCCGTCTACACGCCCCGCCAGTGACTCCCCGGGACCCGTCTACACGCCGCCGCCAGCTCAATCCCCGGAACCCGTCTACACGCCGCCGGCCAGCTCACTCCCCGGGACCCGACTACACGCCCCGCCAGCTCACTCCCCGGGACCCGTCTACACGCCGCCGCCAGCTCACTCCCCGGGACCCGTCTACATGCCGCCGCCAGCTCATTCCCCGGGACCAGTCTACACGCCCCGCCAGTGACTCCCCGGGACCCGTCCGTCTACACGACCCGTCAGTGACTCCCCGGGACCCGTCTACAAGCCCCGCCAGTGACTCCCCGGGACCCGTCTACACGCCCCGCCAGTGAATCCCCGGGACCCGTCCGTCTACACGCCCCGTCAGTGACTCCCCGGGACCCGTCTACACGCCCCGCCAGTGACTCCCCGGGACCCGTCTACACGCCGCCGCCAGTGACTCCCCGGGACCCGTCTACACGCCCCGCCAGTGACTCCCCGGGACCCGTCTACATGCCGCCGCCAGCTCACTCTCCGGGACCCGTCTACACGCCGCCGCCAGTGACTTCCCGGGACCCGTCTACATGCCCCGCCAGCTCACTCCCCGGGACCCGTCTACACGCTGTCGCCAGTGACTCCCCGGGACCCGTCTACACGCCGCCGCCAGTGACTCCCAGGGACCGTCTCCTGGTGGCACCATTTAGGTCGGCGTGGCTTTTCTTTGAATGCGTAGCGCCTGTGGAATAATCTGCCGGACTGTGTGTGCCTTATTGACTCGCTGGATTTGTTTAATTTAAAAACACATGTTTTTAAGGCAGCATTTGTAGATTTCTTGACATTAATGTATTGTTATCATAATTGTTTTTTTCTAATTCAATATTTTAGTATCTTACTTTATTCGTAATTATTTACTGATCAATTGTACACGGCACTTAATATATAACATGATTATTATTTTGTATTATTATTATATTATTAGGTAATTCTATTTTGCCACTTTCCTTCACGCTCCGGTACTCAACGATTCGATCGAATTGCGTAGGCCTATTCTTTCCAACATGGACGTAACTCCACATGAGAAACATCTGGTGTAAGTTTAATAGATTTCCACTCAATAAAACCCACCTAATATAGCGTAGGAAGTATAATGCAAGTAAGCTATTATTCTCAAATTGTTTGCGTGTTCCGGTAATTTTGACTTTGAAAATACGTTTATGGACAACAAGGTTGGACGAGTTTTGTGAGGTGTCGTTACACATCGCTCAAAATGGACCGGAAACGAGGATCACTCGCGTGCCCTATCGCTACAGACGCTGACGTCTATGGCGGGTTGCGACATTTAACTATCTCCCAAATGACCTTACCAATGTTGACATTTCAGGTATCTGACTATTTAAGGGTAGCAAGAACGGCTGGTAAATCCCATACAGTACTGGTAACTATACCTGCATAAGAGATTGGCTTCTGCTCGGCTGACTGTTTGCGTTGTGAAAGGTAGGTGCACCCACAGGGCCGCCCACATGTTTTATACAAAAAGAACGTGATCACATTTATCGTACGACCCTTCGTGTCACTCAAACGTGTTTACATTTTATAAGACACACGATGCGGTTATCTATTGCATCACGGCAATTGCCGTTTTCAGTAACACGCATTATTCTTTAGAACATCGTATCATCTTCTGTTTTGCTCTAATGAATATCGCCTCATTATTGTTATCCTTTTATTAAAGTTGACCATTCGCTAGATGTCGCTAGATGTAGGAACGTTTATTATTTCACCAAGCCGTCTGCCTGAGTATAATATTAACAATGTCTGAATTATTAATAAAGATATGTAGTATTGCTATTTTACTACTGTTATTTATTACTACTATTTTACTACATTATCGTGTATTTGTATTGTGTACGTTTAAATAAATGTGGCACTGCTAAGTTAATAATGAATGAATCTTTGTTCTATCCTAACGAAGATTCATTCATTATTAACTAAATATTAAATGGTCCAATTCTATCAGACGAAACTGTGCAGGAAGACATATTTTCTATTTATTATCCTGAATGTGTAATTTCTGTAGAGTATTGTAAAATGTAAAATGTAAAATTAGTGAGCATTTGCTACAAAATAATACAGCGTATTATTTTTTTTATTTTTTATATATATAAGGTAAGTAATATATTTGGTCAAGTAAAACAAAGGTATTGTGAGAGCGCCTTTACATCTTCCACCTTGTCTTCTTTGTATCCCAACTGTGCCAAACAAGGACACTGCACAGGGCCTGCCACCTCACTGCCAACCATAGTAATCTCATCTAGCTGCACAATACATTGCTGTGCAACAGGAGAAAGGGAATGTGGGAGAATCTCTACGTCTTCTATTATCGCCGCTTTGACGGCCAACAGCTTAAAATAACTGTGTTTTTCAACATTGTTTTCAGCATTAAATAATATACGTCTGCAACATACATTTAATTGTGGCATACCAAAGCCATAGTTAAATGTTACTTTAAGGTAATCATAAAAGAACCGAACTGTTGTGTCACTGCTGACCTCCTTTGGAAACTAACCACTTTGAATATGCATGCAATGCTCATGATAGTTGACATGCAAACAAAACTTGATACACATTTGAGAGGAAAGATAACGCCGCTGATTGCCATATATCCTGCATATTGTGTGCACATAAATGTGCATCAACCTTGTTTGTTTGGTCGACTGAAATACATCGCTTGTTGGTGTGTATGCGTCCTTTGTCTTTCGGTATAATTTATTCTCCCATACATGCAGTGACGCGGTATATGCTCTTAGTGCATATTCTGTGGATACTTGCAAATAACTTCACGACGCACCAACTTCTCCCTCACAACCAAAATAGCTATTTATTTCAAATGAAACAGTAACAAAAATAACTTTACATAAACTAGTTAAAAAAAAAATTAAAACGTCAGTTGCGTATGTTAGAAATATTACTCAACAAAATTGCAAAAGAAACAAAACGTACCCACAACTCTCCTTAATGACAACATAGCATGCACATTGCAGTTTGGCGTTTCTAGTAACTATAAGCTTTAAGTTATATATATATATATATATATATATATATATATATATATATATATATATATGAGATTATGACAGAAACCTGTCCTAGCCTAGGACAGGGTCACATAAGTGGAACGTAGTGTAGGCATTGAGGTTCGCGGCTTGCCTGCATTTTCAACAAATTTATATGGCCTTTGCTCTCACTCCGTTTGAATTGACATATTCTTTTCTTTCTGCATTCATTGTATTTCTTTTGTTCTTTGCCCACATTACTCCATTTCTCCTTTTTGCCGTACTTCGGCAACTCAGTCATTATAGCGATACAACTTGCTACCCGTCCTATACGTAGAGGACTGGTGGTGTCCTCCAGGGGGTATTCGTAGGTTAATTCTAAAAGAGCCCGATTGCTCTGGAGTTGGGCATTTTTATAACTCAACGCATAATGTACACCATATTTTGGATAACTTAAACACTGAAATTGTGCCTATCCATAATGTCATCAAATACACTGTTATATGAAGACTAAAATCCGTGCATAGGAGTGAAAATCCAAAAATGGTGGAGTTCGTCCAAAAATACACTTGCCTATCTGAACTCTGCTTCCCGGGTATCCGTTGCGGAACATTAACGGATAGCGAAGGATCAACTAGCAGCCTGACGAGGATCATTCTAAACAATATATCGCAAACTCAAACATACGCGCGCGTTGATACTCAGGCGCACACATTCACAACCTCGAACACTCCACAATCCTGGGCATATTGAATGGATATATGTATCTACGTATGGAACTGAACCATCTTTGTTTGACAGAAAACCAGGTATATAATATCTGAACAAAAACCAAAGTCAGCAAAACTCTGTCGTGAGTTTCTCACTAAGGCAAGAGCCAAGGACGTGAGCCTCACCCACTCATTAATAATGATAACTGATAATGTGTATTACTCCCAAGGTAGAATACAAATCAATGTTAAAATTAATGGTGTGTAAATGTCTAAATATAGAAAGATAGTGAGAAATGGTTGGTCAAGTGCATATGTAACACTTTGTGCCTTGTGCCTTTGAAATGAGCTGTTTAGCATTGTTTAGCGTATGCACACAAAAAACATAAAGATTGTGTGCGTGAATTGTATCCAACTGCAAATTCGTATAATCATTGGCTAGTAGTATGCAATAAATATCCAGGCTCTCGGTGTATGACTATAAGGAATAATTATTTGCTGTCTTTGACGTGTGGGGTACTCGTAACATGCAGCATTTAGCAAAGATATCGATTGAAATCAATTGGGGACGCGATTGTGTAGAAATGTATATAAAGAACAATGAATATTGACGAGTACAACTATCTTCTAGTTTCAGTAGATTTAGTGATTTTATTCCAGTGTTGTGCGCGTTGTACTTACAGCGGTAATTATTCGAATTGCCATTTTCTGCAAATTGGAAAGCTTTTCTGTATCAAAGCCCATTGCAAAATGGTGTAGTTGAGATGTGACACAATTAATGAAATGTATAAAAACGTTAATGTCTCCATTGTTTTAGTTTATTTATAATGCCCAAGGTTTATATTTTATTTGGCATTTTGTTAATGTGTGAATTTCAGTTTCAAGTTTCTGGAACATGGACATACATACGTACATACGAAAATACACACACACATACATACATACAT
>OZ024856.1:36540293-36595293 GCA_964017155.1 Oasisia sp. SBJ-2009
AATAATTGTACTGAGTACTGACTTGTTACACACAACGGCCGCTCAATCACAGTCACGGTGTGCGTGGTGATAGGAAACAATGAACCTTTCCACATTAATAATTCCTGGGAACATCTTATGAAGAATCTCGTGGAAAACAATTGACGGACCATTTTTCAGACCGTCGTCCAGAAGAGAACTAGCTAGTTCAGAAAGACAAATGTAACATTACAATGTGGTTCGCGATGCAGGTAACTCGTCTTCCTTGCCGAGTCAGGGCAATGAATATGTAGCGAAAGATGTTATATTTTAATGTGAACAGTCAAAAACGTTTGCCAGATTTAGAAATAAAGTAACGTCTTTGACATCACCTGAATATAACCGGTGAGTAAGGCTAACCACACTCTGCAGGAACAAGGTGAATGAGTTACACCTGTGTGTACCGGTCATCTTGAGGTGTCACACCTGTGTGTACCGGTCATCTTGAGGTGTTACACCTGTGTGTACCGGTCAGCTTGAGGTGTCACACCTGTGTGTACCGGTCATCTTGAGGTGTCACATCTGTGTGTACCGGTCATCTTGAGGTGTTACACCTGTGTGTACCGGTCATCTTGAGGTGTAACACCTGTGTGTACCGGTCATCTTGAGGTGTCACACCTGTGTGTACCGGTCATCTTGATGTGTCACACCTGTGTGTACCGGTCATCTTGAGGTGTTACACCTGTGTGTACCGGTCATCTTGAGGTGTCACACCTATGTGTACCGGTCATCTTGAGGTGTTACACCTGTGTGTACCGGTCAGCTTGAGGTGTTACACCTGTGTGTACCGGTCATATGGAGGTGTCACACCTGTGTGTACCGGTCATGTTGATGTGTTACACCTGTGTGTACCGGTCAGCTTGAGGTGTTACACCTGTGTGTACCGGTCAGCTTGAGGTGTTACACCTGTGTGTACCGGTCAGCTTGAGTGGTGTCTCCATTGTGTTGTTACACCTGTGTGTACCGGTCAGATTGAGGTGTTACACCTGTGTGTACCGGTCAGCTTGAGGTGTTACACCTGTGCGTACCGGTCAGCTTGAGGTGTTACACCTGTGTGTACCGGTCATCTTGAGGTGTCACACCTATGTGTACCGGTCATCTTGAGGTGTTTCACCTGTGTGTACCGGTCAGCTTGAGGTGTTACACCTGTGTGTACCGGTCATATGGAGGTGTCACACCTGTGTGTACCGGTCATCTTGAGGTGTCACACCTGTGTGTACCGGTCATCTTGATGTGTCACACCTGTGTGTACCGGTCATCTTGAGGTGTTACACCTGTGTGTACCGGTCATCTTGAGGTGTCACACCTATGTGTACCGGTCATCTTGAGGTGTTACACCTGTGTGTACCGGTCAGCTTGAGGTGTTACACCTGTGTGTACCGGTCATATGGAGGTGTCACACCTGTGTGTACCGGTCATGTTGATGTGTTACACCTGTGTGTACCGGTCAGCTTGAGGTGTTACACCTGTGTGTACCGGTCAGCTTGAGGTGTTACACCTGTGTGTACCGGTCAGCTTGAGTGGTGTCTCCATTGTATTGTTACACCTGTGTGTACCGCTGATTTTTTTTTGTCTTTAGACTGTTTATTCAGCGCATCACATATGTACAAGTTAAAAGTCGTAATGCCCGAAATAAACAAACGGGTGTATATGTACACAGTAAAGTCGCTAATAGCGTAGTAACAAAGGTACCGGTATATAATGTGGTGTATAGCTTGGTGCTGCTTACATGGGTTTGTATCACTCGACTGTAGCTTCTAGTAGGCAATATTCCATAATTTTAATTAAGGTTTTATAATTAATTTTCCCAAAATTATAATGTTTCATTTTAAATCGGGGTATTTAATTTTGATTGGCAAGGCTCTCATCATGGCATATATATATCTGTACTCTGCTGCGAATGAGGCGGATATGCGGGAGTTTACCTCCCCATTTATCCTATTCATGGTGACTGATGAGGGTGAACACTATTGTTGTGCGGTAGCTTGGGGGCATTTCAGCCTCGCTAGTGGCAGAGCGATGGAGCCAGCTAAGGACCCCCCTCCGGGGTCTATCCTCGCTGGCTCCATCACAATGGCGTGAAATGTTGAATGAGATGACGCAGATTATTAGATATATCCTACCATGTCAAGAGTCTTAATTTTGAAGACATCAGCCTCCATATATTATAAATAATGTTAATATGGCAGGCTGACATCCTTGTTGTCTAAATTGCTATTGAAAACAAAAAGTCCAAAGGAATAATTTAGTAAAAGGAAATTACCAAGTAGCTGGCAGGCTTATCGAGGAATTAGTAAAATTTACCCATACATGTATAATACAGCGTATAAACAAGTTAAAGAGATAATAATAATGTTCCCGTGATGGGGCTCGATCCGGCGTCGGCGAAAGACGGGCTGTGCCCGGCTATCGACCCTCGACGGGTGGCGGCGTGCGGCAACCGTCGCGTAGTGACCGGCAAGGTAGCGAGCGAAGACGCTATGTCCATAGGATGATAATAGTCCAGTAATGGTAACTTCTACCTATATATGTAATAGACAGCGCATTAACAAGTTAAGAATAATAATCCTAATAATAATAATAATATGATAATAATAATGAGGTCCACTGTAAGATAAATAATAATGTTCCCGTCATGGGGCTCGATCCGGTGTCTCCGGCACTAAAGTCTGATACTTTACCGCGGGGCTACTGCCTCCACGTAGTAACGACGATAAAGTTCCCGAGTACCGGTCAGCTTGAAGTGTGTCTCCATTGTATTGTTACACCTGTGTGTACCGTTTAGCTTGAGGTGTGTCTCAATTGTATTGTTACACCTATGTGTACCGGGTAGCTTGAGGTGTGCCTCTGTTCTATTGTGGCCGGAAGATGTTATTACAAAATGGATGTTCTGCAGTTGTAACTAAACTGAAGTCATATTATGGTTGTTCGCTATATCGTATCCGCAACATTTGAAACAGGACTGAAATAAAATGTCGTACATTGCACTCATGAAGTATGCATGCTTGTTTATGGAATATATACTGTTTAAGAATAAATGTATTGTATTCAGGTTCCCCATGTTACGATTTGGATTTTCATTCTTATTTACATTTGCAAACCTAAATATTTTTGGAAACGTTATGATATATACTGAATCAGGCTGGCGGACGGGCGGGTAGGCGGGTGGGTGGGCGGACACATATATACTGTGTATATATATATATATATATATATATATATATATATATATATATATCGGCCACTATGAGCAAAAGGAAGTACATTATGTATAAATGTAATATTTCAGCAACATTATTTGTTGCAACGGGTTTTGACGCATGTTTTGATAGCAGGCAAAAATCACGTGACTGCAGTCCGTGACAGTGATTTCAACAAACGAAATATTGTAATGTACTAAACGACATTTTAAGCAACTCTTCACTATAATCACAACAGGAGAGTTAACGGAAAGCCCGTCGTATTTATACCATTTTACATGTATCGCGCGTGCGCAGAAACGTCTATAGCGCCCGGAAAAATGTAAGCGCGACAATGCCACATATGCAATCATGCGGAATACGTTTTCCTAAGTTACACTGAGAGTTTCTAATTTGCTACTTCCTAGACAGGGCTGGAATCCTATAGGACGCTCAGAGGCGCACAAAAGTGTCATAGCTCATCCGTTGAGGATCGCACAAAACATGCACTGACATATCTTCTCAACAGCGCCGCTCTCTAATAATGACGGGGATGCAGGCTAGCGCATGCGCGCTACTAAGACCAGGCCTCGAATCAACTGCGATGGATCCTACAATACAAATAATCGCAAACCCGCGCATTCGCACATATTTACACACGCAGGCACACACGCATGACCACGAACACACAATAGCATGTTGGTAACGCTTGCCCAGCGGGCACACGACATCGGTACGACATCGAATATTGGTTGTAATTACGTCGCGACGTCGGTCAACATATATACAACGACGTCATAAGGAAGTCGAAAGGTGATGTCGTTACGACGTAAATATGACGTTGACAACAAATTCTGACGTCCTTTTAACGTCGGACCATCGACGTTGTATAGACGTCGAAACGCGACGTCATCACGACGTTGATATGGCGTCAACAACCAAAAGTCTTTACAACGTCGATCATCGACGTTGTTTGAACGTCGAAACACGACGTCTTTGATATTATGTCTACAACCAAATCCGACGTATATACAACGTCGGGTTAGCGACGTTGTATAGACGTGGAAACCCGACGTCGTCACGTCGTTGATATGACGTGGCCAACCAAAACAGACGTCTTTACAACGTCGGGTCATTGATGTTGTATAGACGTCAAAATGCGACGTCATCGCGACGTTGATATTACGTCAACAACCATATCCGACGTGTGGATGAATTAATTTACTTGACTTCAATTTACTGACACTTGAAAAGAAAAATTGACTGAGTAGCAATATGTTTAAAGATACAATATGATAGGAATAGCTGACATCTTCAAAGCCGCAATATTGGCCTGTCGTATTCACGTGTCACACACTGTACAGACGCAAAACGGCCTGTAATTCTGAAATGGATTACTGACGATACATGTTATATCAGTATTGATCATTACATTAAATGTTTCAGATTGTGAAACTATCACAGATTGGTGGTACGAACATCAGGGATGCGGATGCTATACGGCGAGTCAGGCAAAGTTTTACAGTAGTGAGCATGTATTAGTGAACCTTATGTGTATGTTTCTTGATGTTGCTGTCTTTAAAATGTATCATTTAATACTGTACAGTTGTACTAATTACATGGTTATTTTGCTGATAGTTACGTTAACACAGCAGTGTTGGTGCAAAACGTGAGATAATATACTGATAGTTGTTACTGTAATATAATTTAATAAAGTGTTTCTTTTGAATCGATAACACTTCTTTTACAGATAAGTTGTAACTGTTCAATAAAACAATGTTAGCTCAGTCAAATACTAATTGTTGAAATGAGATACGTCTACCGTTGATGTTGAAACCTAAATGACTATTTGTTTCTTTTCATGATCTGGTAGACTTCTTACGAATGACGGTATGCCATTGATGAACATGAATGGTCATCATGGCTAGACGCCTTTCGCGGGTACAGAGATGCTGAAAGTCCTTGCTAATGAAAGCATTATTTTTCACCCCACTGAACCAAAATGTGTGGAACATTACAATTTTGTCTTAAGAATAAAGTTAAAGCAATTAATGCAATAAGAAGTGTACGGTGTTTTAGTCATGTGATGAATATCATGTTTCCGCGAGTGTCCTGAAAAATCATGGCGGAACGGCGACGGAGATCACCGCAGCTGTCTCTGGATGCCTGAAGTACGCACCAGACCGAACTGGAGGAAGTGGCCGAAAGGCACGAAAGTAGAGAGAACGCAGTCTTGTGGTGGCGTTAGTAGTGTATTTAAGTGAAATAAAACGACGTGACTTGTACCACGACATAAAGCATATATGTTTTAATTATATAGATATACTGATAATGTTAAGAGCAGACACCACTTGATAATTTATTGTAACAGTAAACTGTTACCTGTATTTCTTCTCGAAATAACAGTAATACATATTAACACTTGTCTTAATAGTTCATAAGTGTATGTTTTATTCCTCAAGCAGCATATTGTCAACATTTGGAAGTGGTGTCTCCTTTAGTTCATTGCAATCCCCAAAATCGGTATATGACATCGAAACAACGTCGACACCCGACGGCAATACAATCTTCATATACAACGTATTTCCGACGTTGTTTCGACGTCGATATGTGGCGTAAAAACAACGTCGTTACTCGACGTTGGCAAAACGTTGACAACTGACGTCGATGCAACTTTCATATGCAACGTGTCTTCGACGTTGTTTCGACGTCGATATGTGACGCCAAAACAACATCGTTACTCGACGTTGGCAAAACGTTGACAAATGACGTCGATACAACGTTCATATGTAATGTATTTTTAATGTTGTTTCGACGTCGATATACGACGTCGAAACAACGTCGTTACTCGACGTCGGCAAAACGTCGACAAATGATGTCGATCCAACTTTCATATGCAACGTCTCTTTGACGTCAATATATGACGCCGAATCAACGTCGTTATTCGACGTTGGCAAAACGTTGACACATGACGTCGATACAACTTTCATAGTCACCGTGTTTTCGACGTTGTTTCGACGTCGGTACCGACGTCGAAACACCGTCGCTACAACGTCATTTTGCCCGCTGGGTGCACGTAGGATATTATGTATTATTTCTAAGTTATTTAATTGTTATTACGATTTTATTATTATATCATGTTACTATGCAATATGAGTGTTCTGTTATATAAGTGATGACACTATTCAGTTTGTCACAAACGAGCGTGCTTGAAGATTGATCGGAAGCAATATCTACTTAAAACTGGTTGTGTTCACCCTTGTTAAAGTGGCGATAAATCAAAGGCCGTGCTCCGTCGATGCTCCAGCAACATCGACGCTCTGCGAGCATTCGACCGCGAACAATGACGGCAGTTGGACAGCTATAAGCTAATATCATGAGAAATCGCCTACATGAACAAACCATTACCAACTTTCAGCACATTGTATGAACTCTTCAACTACGATCAACAACGTTTTGATCATATGGACTTTTAGTTATATTCATTTCACTTTTTTTATAATAATTGTTTTCACTTACCTAGTTAATAGTTAATTAACATTCGTTAGCATTGATCAGACAAGCAAAATACTTTGCAAAATAGTTGGTTTTTACGTATTTTAAAACTATAATAAACACGAAGCCGAAACCTAAATATATCATGTATACTTTTATCAAGTATACGTTGCATATCAAATATAGACGTCAGGTAAATGAATAGGATATGGTATATGCCTCAAAACACGCGGAATACGAATTCCCGTAATAACTACAATGCGAACGTTTTTTATTTGGTGACGTAAAAAATTTAATTGTGTTTGTGACGTAACGTAACGTTTATTCTTCGAGCAGCGTCTGAACATTCAACCGTATGATTTATGATCTCCCCTTTGAAGTTACTACCAAACGGAAAAAGAATTCGTCAAAACTGTGTAAGTGACATGAAGGTAATAACGTAGCCATGAAGCAACAATTAATCAAAAACATATCGTGACCTCAATTCATGGCATTGAACCAACGTAGGTCAAAGAGACTTGCCAACCTGGAGTCTGCTACCCGTTACAGAGCACTAAGCGTGTGCTCGCAACTCTACTTTTGTGAGGTGTTGGTGGATGAAGGCTGGCACAAGTACGATATAAATTATTTCCGAAAGTCACGTAGCACACTTCCTTAAGGCCACACTCGTCCAGCCTGATGAGGATCCTTTAAAACAATCTATCGCAAACCCAAACATACGCGCGCGTTCGTTCGTATTTGTAACATAAGGCGACTCGGACTCGGGATGGCTGTGTTGTAACTCGATATGTTTATTGACTAGTCGTGTGCACATGCGCGGTGGCTAGTGCAGCTAAATACATCTCCCTTTCTTTCAAGGAAACGTTTGTTTACTATTAAACCAAATAAAAACCAAATAAACATGTAGATCAACTGATCCACAAATTGTAAAAAGGTGAACGTAATTAATTAGACTTAATTCAACAAATGAGTTAACAGAATAGAATATCCAGTACGTTATACAAAGTAAATGTTCAATGTATGCCAATGTTCAATGTCTGCCTCCGTTTTCTTTTGTCATTATTCACACTTTTAAAGTTATACTAACTGTAGGGTGGACTATCTATAGTCGTGGAGTAAACAACTAGTCAGGTATTATTCTGCCCTGCAGCGCCTGTAACGTCTCAGTCTTGACGTTTGCCCTTCAGCTGACCTAGTAAGAAGTCCAGGCGTCGTGGTGGCTTGCTCACACGACCACTGCGGGTCACAAACCCGGCGGGAGGCATTGGGTAATTAGTGGGTGCACTAGGACCCGGTGGTGCCTCTTGTGATCTTCCTGGTCGCCCGACCACCGTCTCCGGTGTTTGTTGACGGACCGGGCTGACCGGCTTCGATCTCTGCTCGTTTAGTGCTATACCGGTTGTCCTCGCGTTGGACTACGAGCTTTGGCCTGGCGGAGTGACAGCTGCTAATCGGGGGTCTGCCCCCATCATTGACAGGCGAAGGTGTCTGCATTTTCTACCGTTATGTTCAACAACATATGACCTCGGCGACTAGTATCGGCTGACAACGATAGCGTGCTGGCATTTCTTAGAACCTGGAAATGGAGCCATCCTCACTGGATCGCCGGCCAGAAGTACAGGGAGATGGTCCTTGACATGTTTGTCATGGTAATGACGCTGTCTCTCCTTCTCCTGCATCTCACTTTGGTCACATCGTAGGCAGTCGGCCTGAGAAGTTCCCGTGCTATGGGTAACTTATTTCGAGGCCTCCGACTCATGCATAGCTGGGCTGGTGACAGATGACAACTTTCAAGCGGCGTCGTTCGGTAGTCCAGCAAAGCCAAGTGTTTGTCCGTACACTTACGCCAAAGCCGCTTGACAATCTGTACTGCTCGTTCCCCTGCGCCGTTAGATTGTGGAAATGCGGGCGATGACGTGAAATGGTCGATTTGGTAATCTTTGCAGAAAAGCGCAAATTCGTGAGAGGCGAACTGAGTTCCATTATCAAATCGCAATGTTTCTGTTATCCCGTGTCGACTCATTTGACATTTGAGGGCGTCAATTGTGGCAACGCTAATCAAATTCTCGTGTTTGTCGACTTCGATGAACTTGGAACAGTAATCCACAATGACCAAGTGATTGCTTCGTTCCTATTCGAATATGTCAGTCGCTACCTCGACCCACGGCAGGTCGGGTGTTCTCGTTGGTCTCAGCGTTTCGGCGTGCTGTGTATTCTGGTATGTGTTACACGCTGCGCAATCGCTCACGAAATTTTCGATCTGTTGCGTCATCCCTGGCCAGAATAGCGCTTCCCGCGCTCGCTGCTTGCATTTCGTGATGCCCAAGTGCGACTCGTGTATTTGTGCAAGCATGTTAGGACTCATGCTAGGTGGCACAACGATTCTCATGCCTTTGTACACTACACCGTCAGATACTAAGAGTTCGTCACGTATTGTCCAGTACATTCTGATTGCGTGCGGTGTCTCCTGCTTTGTATCTGGCTGACCCGTCAGGATCATAGCATGCAGCTCGTTTAGTTCATGTGCTGTGCATTCCTGGAATTGCTTGTATCGTGTAGGTGTCACGGCGATGAAGTTGATCATACTGACCATGACAGGCTCAATATCAGGTACTGCATCTGGCAGGTGGGCACGACTAAGTGCATCTGATTCTCCCATGGGGATATCCTTGCCTGGTTTGTACGTCACGTTCAGGTCGTATGGCTGTAGTCTCAGTAACATTGCTTGTAGCCTCATAGGCTCTGATAGCAATGGCTTTGCGCTTATCGCATGAAGTGATTTGTGATCGCTCTCAACTGTTGTAGGTTTTCCAAAGATGGAGTAGTGGAATTTCTTGCAGCTATGGACGATAGCTAACATTTCCTTTTCCAGTTGAGCGTATCGCTTCTCTGTCGGTGTGAGCGCTCTCGATGTGTACGCTATATGACGACCGTCTTATAAGAGGACTGCTCCTAGTCCGTAGCTACTGGCATCACACTGTATTGTGACATCTTTCATCATGTCGTGATACGCCAACACTGGCGTACTAAAACAGAGTTCTTTCAGCTCATCGAAGTTTCTCTGTTGTTTCTTGTTCCAGTAGAAACCGACATCTCTTTTCATCACATCTCGTAGTGGGGCGTCCGCTGTGCTTATATTCGGAATGAATTTCGAGAGATACTGGACAAATCCAAGAAATCTGCGTACGTCTTCCTTGCTTCCTGGAACTGGCATGCTGCGTACTGCTCGAACTTTCTCTGGATCCGTTTGCAAGCCTTGGTCAGTCACCAAGTGTCCCACGTAGGTAACTCTTCGTTGTTTCACCTGACACTTGTCGAAGTTGAGTTTGAGATTCCACTCGGTCGCTCTCTCAACAACTTTTCTCATTATCCTGTCATGTTCTTGTGGGGTCTTCCCTGCGATCAGGATGTCGTCCATGATAGCTCGTGCGCCATCGATATCTTCCAGCATCTCGTCCATGATTCGCTGGTAGATTTCTGGAGCCGACTTTATGCCAAACGGGAGGCGCAACCACCTGTATCTTCCGATTGGCGAGTTGAAAGTCGTCAGTAGACTTGATTCGTAGTCGAGTTTGATTTGCAGGAATCCCGACTTTGCGTCTATCTTGGAAAACACATTGGCACCTGGCATTGATGCTACCACTTCTTCAACCGTTGGAATTGGGTAGTGTTCTCGTCTGATGGCTTTGTTGAGATCTTTGGGGTCTTAACAGATTCTCAACTTTCCATTCCGCACAACCGTGACCATTGAACTAACCCAGTCGGTGGGCTCTGTCACTTTGGTAATGTGGCCATCAGCTTCCATCTCTTTCAGTTTCGTACATATCTTCGCTGACAGTGCTTTTGGCTGACGTCTTGGTACATGTACTACTGGCGTGACTGTAGGATCGATCTTGATGGAATACGTCCATGGAAGTGTACCTGTCGTGTTCTCAGTTCCGGGTACTTGTCAAGCTCGTTGGTGACTTCGTGTATTCTTTCAATCAGGCCTAGCTGTGCGATGGCTTGCCCTGATAACAACGGCTTTTGGTCGACATGAACCACGTAGTACTGGACATCAACGAACTTGTTCTTGTAACGAGTTGGGAGTGTGACGTAGCCTTCCACTTTGATTGGGTTATGCGTATACGACTTGAATTTGCGAGCGGTCTTCGTTATTGGTGTATCGCATAGCATATCTTTGAACACTTTGTACGGCAACAAAGATTTCGTGGCGCCGGTGTCTATTTGCATATCGATGTGAAATCCATCTACTTCTATACATTCCCACCAGTCGTGTTTGCCTGCGTCATTGACGGTATTGATAAGATGTGCGCCGCCGTCATCATCTGATTCCTCAGAGCCACACATTTCCTCCATCATGTGGGCGCTTGCCTTTCTGCGGCACATCGCCGCGATATGTCCCTTCTTGCGACATTAATTGCAGTTACTGTCTTTGGCGAGGCAACGTGCATGATTGCGATCATATCCGCATTTCATGCGTTTGTTACCTGCAGCTTTCTTCTTGAAGCCGTGCTGCTTGAACCTGGAAAGAGGCCTGTTATACGAACGTCGAGGTGCTTTCGATTTGGCTGTATTCACAGCATGAACTATCGGGTCTTCGTCGATGCCGATAGCGCGCATGCTCTCTTGTGATGTCTAATAGTTTTGACCGATACCAATGGCCATATCGAACGTCAGGCCATCACCCTTCTCGAGACATTTTTTGCGGACTGCA
Source organism: Oasisia sp. SBJ-2009 (assembly GCA_964017155.1). Classification (NCBI taxonomy): domain Eukaryota; kingdom Metazoa; phylum Annelida; class Polychaeta; order Sabellida; family Siboglinidae; genus Oasisia; species Oasisia sp. SBJ-2009. The sequence goes on from OZ024856.1 coordinate 36,551,703, forward strand.
GTGTGCGATGATCGTAGCACAATCGCGTCTCGCAGCATGGGGTTTTCTTCTACGTAGCCACAGTCTGTTACGAGGATGCGGAGGTCATACGGCGTGTATTTGGCGTGCACACCCTCCAGATTGGCGTTCTCCGCGGGAGTGTCGTCCGTCGCTGGCGTCCATACGAATGTCTCGTATATTTCACGACCTTTATCCCCGATGTATGTCATAAGGTAATTTACCTTCTGACCTTGTGTCGTAGTGGCAAGAGGACCCTTGAACGTAAAGTCGCAGTGCTGTCGAAAGCGGCGCCATTCTGTTGCGAGATTGGCCGTTTGCCAATTCATGCAAGGTTTATCGCCGGCGTTCGCCATGTTGGTAAACACTCACTGCGTATCGATGCGGTAAACCTAGTCGCCCCGGTCACCCCCCGGTCAACCGCGGTCAAGGGTGCTGGCGTCGGGACGTAGAATCTGTCGATCACCGAGTGATGCCTTGTTGCAAAACTGCCAAAGTCATCTTTTGGCAAATGGTCCGCTCTTTTCTGCTGTCTTTCACATCCGACGGTGCCTGGAGTTATTATGCACATGATAGTCCGTAGTTTATGTTTATAAAACAACTTTTTACATTATTTTAGAGCTATTTCTAGACACCATGTAACATAAAGCGACTCGGACTCGCGATGGCAGTGTTGTAACTCGATATGTTTATTGGCTAGTCGTGTACACATGCGCGGTGGCTAGTCAAGCTAAATACTACAGTATTCAGGCGCACATATTCACAACCGCGAACACTCCACAATCCTTAACACATTGAATGGATGTAAGTATGTAAGTACTGGAGCATCTTTGTTTGACAGAAGCAGGTGTATCATGTATGAAAAAAAATCACAATATGTGACAGTCACCCACTCATAACTAATTATAACTGAAGAGAATATGTGAATAAAGTTTATCCAAAATACAACATGGCATCTGTCTATGTAATGTTGGTCACTAGTATCGATTACATTTTCTAGTTCTCGATGTATGACTGTAAGGAATAATTATGTGATGGCTTTGCCTTGTGGGGAAAGCGATTATATACAAACTTATATGTATATGCATATATATGGATGCACGCACGCACGCACGCATGCATATATAATATAGATGAGAATTATGTGAACACGAAACGGTGTGCCAGTTACAGGTCTTTCTGTTTAAATAATTTTCAGACGTGCTGTCCGAGAAGACAATGGTGATTCTTCTGCTTACGACCGTGGCTTTCGCAATGTTGAATGTCCCGAATTTGGCAAAAGGTAATGCACGCCTCGCTACGTTTTACATTTGACAAATATTCTTATGAACATTTGCTTTCCATGCAAATATGGAGATAAGCAAGTACGCCCCGAGTTACATTACGTACAACTTACCTGTGGACCCGGTAGAGCCTGGTGCCTAACTGGATACGAATGTATTATGGATCCTTCCGGCATCTTGGGCGTCTGCTGTCCACAAAGTGAGTCACCGTAATTTTTTGTAAATAACAATATCACAAGTTTTATTAGCAACTCAACTGAGTTGGATTCACATTATAAAATAAAATAGATTTAACGCATCAAAACATCATAGAATGTCAGAACATATGATACCGTATTAATCTAGTATATTCTGCGTGCCGTGTTTACTGGCAGTTGTGTAATCACCACGGTATAACGGAGTTACGGTTTCTATTTGTTCTGGTTACTGGCAACGGGTACATATTGTCTTGTCTGATATCATATTTGGAAAACTTTTTTTGGGTTTTTCAGGCAGCAGAATGTTTAATTTATGTGCGCCGACTTTAATCTTATCATAATATTTTTTGACAAATCTGTCCCGTCTTCCTTTTTACGTATTTTAGTTAACATGCTGAGTATCTCAGCGTAACCCAATAACAGGAAAAAAATACATTTTAATGCCGTTATTTGTATAATTTCGATGTTGTCAGATAAATATTAGGGCACGTTTATGTGCTATACTGTGCATACGTACCCTAAAACCGGTCTCACAACATTGATATATACAGTGACCAGATCTTTTTTTGTACAATCCCTGCACGCTTTAACTGATATATACAATCGTTTACTGACATTTTTCACAATATATCCCAGGTGTTTGTTCCACGTTAGATCCTGAGAAATTTTCACACCTAACAGTTTGGCATGGCAAATATGTGCTATTTGGCATGACAAACTTTGTTTAAGCAAAACCATATAATGGTCCGATGACTACAGTTCGGAAATATTAACAGTATACCTCGTCCATATCCATTCATACTTTGTCTAGTTTCGCCTGTCCACGTGTTACAATATTAACTACTTGAACATGTCTATAGTGTGTTTTCAGAACGTTATCACACAACTGGCTGAAGCCACCAGTTATAATCACACCGCATTCAGGATGTTTGCGTACCTGTATCAATGCAGGTGATTAGATTATCACGTATTTTCAAATACTCCGTTACTGGAGAATAATATATACATGCCAACAGCATACATGAAAATGTTCGAGGTATCTTGTTTTGGCATAACCTTAATCCACAATACTTCTACATTATTAACCTCCATCATTTAATCTCTTATGCATTAAATAATTTATATTGTAGCAAGCTACACCTCCATGACGCCTATCTTTTCTCTCCAAGCAAAACCCTTGCATAATAAGGCTACATGAATCCATAAAACCAAATGAAATGTATTATTATTATTATTATTCTTGTAGTCTTTAAACCATATCTCACCAACACATAATTGAAACATCATGTGTTGCTACATTTACATGCAATTCATCCACTTCTTCACTGTTCAAAGATATGGCATTGAAATTAATTAGGGTATGATGTTTTTCTTTGTGTCCCCGTTCCCCGCACTGATGATACAGCACTGTGTCCCTCCGTTCGACACATGTCGGCGTTGTTGTTGATGTTGGCGTTTGTAGAGCCTCGCTGGCTGTTCCGGGAGCGAGAGATTCAACAGCAATCTGCCAATTCCGCTCTCAGATAGGTGCAGCCTCTCTCTGTGGAAAGCTGAGTCATCGGCAGTCCCGTTTCGGAATGTGAAGTTTGCGTTGTTGTCGACGAATGTGACGTCGACTTCGTTGCACGCTTCCTTCACTTTCATGTTGACGTCCACCCATCCATCTGGATCGGCTGGGCGTTTTGACGGCAGTACGCTGCTCACCGTTTTCTTTAACGTCAGCAACATCTGCTTCACTCGTTGCTTCGTGCGTACCTCCAACGATGAGTATTTCGTAGATTGTTTCCGTTTTGACATGTTTAGCATTCTTAGATCAGTTGACGTCAACGGTTGCAACTTCCCAACTTTTGATCAATGGTGGATGGTTGTGATACACTCTCGCGTTTCTTCCAAGAAAAGATCGACAAATTACTGATTATTTTACACCGCACTACTGCCGTTGACCCGGAACCTGGCAAAACCCCTTGTTTTACTGCATCCATCGAAGTGTTCGAGCCAACTATACAATACAATACAATAACTTTATTCCAGACACTTCAGTATACATGAAATAAGCATATACAAGTAATACTGTGGTCCATAGCACCAGCAACAGATAGTAGCACAGGGCTCTCGGCCCAGATCGCTAAACAAATTGGACGGAAATATATATTGCAAACAGGAACCCGCAGAAAAGCAAAATATGTGTTATCAGTAAGAGCTAAAGTTGGTTGTGTAAAGCATATTCATCCAGTGTACTCTGATTCTAGAGACAAAGTTCACACTAGATCTGAGAATGGACTGTACAAGGACATTGTCAGAGCTCTCCAAACGAAGCAAAAAGCGGTACACCAAGCTCCTTATAACAGACTGACAGCATTGGACATTTACATAGGTACATAACATACTTGTGCTTTCAAATTTAGATAACCCAAGAAACATCTTCAAAATATTGTGATATGAGGTATACAGTTTGTTGATTGTGGCTTTTCTATAGCTCCACCATAGGTGTGATGTGTACATTGGGGTACAATAAGTGCGAAATAGAGTCAATTTCACATATGGAGTACACATATGAAATTTACGCAGAATCATATTGCCCTGAGCATAGAGCTATCGATACTGTCTTGCAATGTCTGCATTGTCAGTTAGATCGTTTGTGAAAATGTGCCCAAGGTACTTGGACTGCTCAACCTCATCAATATATTCACCATTCAAGACAAACTTGGGTAAATTTAACTCCTTTGAGAAGTTTTGATCTAAAGGACATACTACAACTTTTCGTTGGGTTGTATTTTATATCATGCTGGGAACCAAAACCTTCACACAATGTAAGTCTCTTATTCTTGCCAGCAACAGATGGCGCTATCAAATCAAGATCATCTGCATACATAATATGGTTTACCACAATTCCATTTATACAACATCCGATCTTCAGGTTGTTTAGTCTATCACTTAGATCATCCATATATAAATTGAAAAGAAGAGGTGACAAAATACCACCTTGTCTAATACCATTCGAAACACCAAAATAATCTGAGTATACATTACCCCATCTAACACACATTTTCTGATTTGTATACCAGAACACGAGAAGCCTAACACTGTAGCCAGGACCACCTCACTTCAACAGCTTATCAAAGAGAAGTGAATCATTCACTCTATCAAAAGCCTTACTGGCATCTAAAAAACAAATAAAGACACTACCATTTAAAACTCTGTACATATCAATTATTTCTTTGAATTTCTTAATTATCCTTTGAAGTAATTTTACCAGCTTTGATAACCGGTACCAAAATGACAGATATCATGGAATCTGGAAGAATTCCATGAACAAATAAACATGTTAAGCAGCAACTTAAAAGCTTCAATAAATGTTCAGCATATATACCATCAGCACCACATGATTTTTTACTCTCAAGGTCCTTAATGGCACTTTCCACCTCCTCCTCTGTAACATAAATATCATCATATGCAGTACTACTATTATCAATACTACCAGTCATTTCACTGTTATTCCTAAAACAGTTGAGTATATCTTTTAAAAAAATTCCAAAGTTCAGCTATTGCTTCATTCCCATTAACACCATCAATATTAACAGCTAAAGGAGTAGCACCATTGTTCATCAATTTGATTTCTTTCCAAAAGACATTAGGATTAAGGTCAGTAAGCGCCTTTGGCAATGCCTCTTTACGAAGCTGTTTCTCATTCTTTGTGATGAATCTGAGCGCATATTTAAATCTGGCTTTAGTTTTCTTATGAAGTTCATGCAATGGTCCTTGTCGCGGTTGCCCAGCATCTCGCCATAAAGAAAGTGCATCTCTGGAGGCCTTGTAAAGATCATCAACATAGTCAGACCAACTTGGCTTATTGAAAAAGTTATGCTTCCTCAAATTAGAAAAAGCAGAATTCCCTGCCTGTTGAAGGCATGCTATTATATTATCATAGAAATGTTTAATCTCATTGATATGATTTTCTTCATGACAGTCAATATCGGTACAATTAACAACATCAAGTAACTGAAACTGTTGAAACATCTCATCAGTTTTGTTTCCATATTCAATGCAATCACTATCAGATAGGTTCTCCCAATGTAACCTAGGAGAACAACAATTAGTCTCCGTAGCCAATTCAGGCACTTTATCCAGATCAAGTGACATAGTGAAGGGTATGTGATCTTCTTCAGTCAGATCATAACAAATATATATATTACTGATTACATTATGGAAATCCAGACTACAGACAGCATGATCAAGCCAAGACAGAGACCCCAAGCTGTCGCTGACATACGAGTAGCTGTTATCAGGAAGAGACATGCGTGTAGATATAACCAGATTATTATCAGAGCAAAAATTCAACATGTAGGCAGCACATAGAGAATGTTGGACATTTCTAAGATCAGCATTCCAGTCACCAACAACAACATAGCATGTATTATCCAGGTCCTGCAAGATAGCATTAATTTCCCCAAGATCTTCTAAATATGTTTCTTCATTCTCAGCACACTGGTAAGGTAAATACACATTAAGAACCACAAATGTTGTAATACCAATATTAAATTCCACAGCCACACACCAATCAACACCGAGATCTATTGGTTTGATATATTGCTCAAGTGATATATGCCAGAATATGGCAACCCCTCCTGGCTGGTGTCCATGAACAATCTTGTCCCTGAAATCAGTAGTGGATACACCAATACCATGGTAATGATTTTGTAAATTATTTAAGTTAGACAGATCTTGTTTACTGAACCAAGTTTCTTGGATACATGTGACATCATTATTCAATAATACACTCAAAACGTCAGGTCTAAGGAGGAGGTCTTTCTTTGTTTTTGGAAGACCCCTGCTATTATAGCTTCCTAGATTAAATGGTGGTTCATTGGCATCCAGTTAAGGGAGATTCGCCCCATCCTTTGTGGCAGGTCTCAGGTGTTTGGGTTCTCTCCACCAGCGAACAAAGGCTTCCTCAGGCCACAGGTCGTCAGACCACAACTACAACCGCCGACATTTCTAATATTCTTGGTATTACGGGTAAAACATGCATACTCGATCCACTACCTACTAAACAACTAAGTGACAACGTGGAAAGTATTGTTTCTATCATAACATATGTTACTAACGCTTCAGTCGAGAACGCAGTCATGCCTGCACGGCGACATCATTATATAGCGCTTGGACTTTGTTTTTATCACTACGCTGATGACCTGCAGTTGCATTGTAATTGTGTTCTAACAGCGACAGCATTAGTCTAGTCGGAAGAGGGGTGTACCGTGCACCCCGTGAAATATACTTTTAATTGGTATCACCAGATCAGAAATAAATACGTAGAAAACGGTTTGCTATGTTAACAAGTCAGCAAAATGTCCCACGTATCGTTTTTTATGCAAATTAGTGCCGCCACTATTGAAAAATCTATGTTTTTTACTATATCTCAGCCAGTATTGCAGATAACAGACAAAATAAGATGTACAGACCCGTGTTATGAGGGTCAGCGACCATAATAAAGTTATTGCTGATATAATTACTTGTGTCTTTGACAGCTTAATATGCAAATTAGTGCCGCCATTATAGAAAAATCAATTGTTCACCATATCTCGGCCAATATTGCACATAACAGCACAAACAAGGTCTCCAGACCCATGTTTTCAGGGTCAACGATCACCAAAGGACCATTCTTGAATTAACTACGTGTGTTCCTGGCAAGCTATGCAAATTATAAAGTGCCAGCATTATCGAAAATGTGACTTTTACGCTGTATCTCAGCCAATATTGCAAGTAAGTTGAGAGGGCTTTTTGAGGGCATTTACTTACGAAATCGTGTTTTTTTACGACCCAAGGTTGATAAACGGGTCACGGTATTGTGAATAAAGACATTCCACTAAGTTAATTTACCAACTCGCTTACTGATCCAGGTAAACAGCAAGCCAAAATGATATTTTTAGGTGCCGCGCCTCACCCTCCCATGGGCTTCATGCGATAAGTTTTAGATCATCATTCACCATCGCTTTAACTGAAATCGTCAAAGTCAAACTCGTCCTTCCTCGTTTTCCTCCTCCTCCTCGTCTTCCTCTTCACGATCACCAGTGTCCAGGAGATCAAGCAGTGAGTTTGGTAAAACAGCATCGCGGGAGCACACCTGTTTTAACACTCCATCCTCAATCCTTATCCACACTTGACCATCATCGTAGGGATTTGGTTTTTCCAGGATGATTCGTCAGCACGCTTATGTAAGGCTACGCGGTGCGGTGATTCACCTGCTGGAGGTGTGGCTTCAAAGCAGATTGACAGGGAGGAAGGCGAGCCAGGTCCTCATTAGGTTTGGATGGGAGTTTCTCGTCCTCAACCATGATCTTGCGCAGGAGCTTGGCACGGAGGCCGTCCATCGAAGACTCTCGGTTCTGTCCGTCCACCAGGCAGGTGAACTCTTCCAACTGCTCCAGAACGTGAGACTTGAGATCCCATTCATCACCGAATTGCAAAAACACGTTATGACACCTGGGTTTCTTCTCCAGCTTGTTCAGGGGCCCACATTCCGTTCCCTTTGAAGGCACTGGTGCAGTATTCCCCACTTAATACATACATCCCAAGAAGAGTCACACAGTAATCTTCTCCAATGGATACTGCGAGATCAGAGTGGTTGATTAGTTGTCGATGTTTCCCTGACCCGGTGTCATGGTATACAGTCAACTTGCTTGATGGCGTGGGCGTGGCAAAGTATTTTAGACTGTGGATGGTAACTACCAGTCGAGAACAAGAAGTGCTTCTTAGCCACCATCTCCTCCAAAACTTGCAGACATACCCTTACCAATCTTCTCCCGATCTGTGAAGAAATATCAAAAAAACACAGGAGAGGTAGAGGCGCGATAGTTCAGAAAAAATTATAATGGCTGGAGCAGCGACAAGGAAACCATACGACTTTAATATGTTCCGTGCAAATGAAGACAGCAACAAGCAGCTCTGCCACATCCTGCTGTGAGTGTGGAATGCTCAACAGGCAGCTTCAAGGCTGGAGAGAACCGAGATGGCTGTGCTGATTGTAGAAGGGAAAGCCCGTCAACTCATCTCATTGAACGAAGAATTGAGTTGAAAGTCCGTATTGTTATTATTACTACTACACAAATATCACATTATTTTTATTGAGGTGAGGTGGTGAACTTGGTTAGTTGAGGTGCGTGAACTGGCCACAATCTACAGCAACCAACCAATGATACCGAGAATGACACGAGAATGGTGCTGTACATCCATCGCGCCACACCCCTTGCATGGATACAAGAACGCAGTAGTCAAAACCACTGACAAAGACATTTTCGTGATTCTACTTTGCCACTCCCACGCCATCAAGCAAGCTGACTGTATACCATGATACCGGTTCAGGGAAACTTCGACAACTAATCAACCTCTCTGATCTCGCAGTATCCCTTGGAGAAGACTACTGTGCGACTCTTCTTGGGATGTATTCAGTGGAGAAGACTGCACCAGTGCCTTCAAAGGGAAGGGGAAGGTGGGGCCCCTGAAAAAACTGGAGAAGAACCCCAGGTTTCATAAAGTTTCATGCAATTCGGTGAGGAATGGAATCGCAAGTCTCACGTCCTGAAGAAGTTGGAAGAGTTCGGCCTCCGTGCCAAACCCCTGCGCAAGACCGGTAAGGACGAGAAACTCACTTCCAAATCTAAGGTTGATCTGGCTCGCCTTTCTCCATGCCACTCTGCTTTGAAGCCATACATCCAGTAGGTGAACCACCGCGTAGCCTTATCTAAGCGTGCTGACGAATCCATCCTGGAAAAACCAAATCCCTACGATGATGGTCATGTATAAGGACTGAGGATGGAGTGTTGGAACCGGTGTGGTCCTGCGGTGCTGCGTTACCAAACTCACTTGTTGATCTTCTGGACACTGGGGATCATAAAGATGTAGACGAGGAGGAGGAAGAAATCGAGGAAGGACGAGTTTGACTTTGACGATTTCAGTATGACGCCCATAGGAGGTTGAGGCGCGGCACCTGAGAAAAGATCATTCTGGCTTGCTGTTTACCTGGATCAGTAAGCGAGTTGGTAAATGAACTTAGTGGAATGTCTTTATTCGCAATACCTTGAATTGACCCCCTTATCGACCTTTGGTCGTAAAAACAATACGATATCGTAAGTAGATGCCCTCAAGAAACCCTCTCAACTTACTTGCAATATTGGCTGAGATACAGCGTAAAAGTCAAATTTTCGATAATGCTGGCACTTCATAATTTGCATAGCTTGCCAGGAACACACGTAGTTAACTCAAAATGGTCCTTTGATGATCGTTGACCTTCAAAACATGAGTATGGACACCTTGTTTGTGCTGTTATGTGCAATATTGGCCGATATACGGTGAACAATTGATTTTTCGATAATGGCGGCACTAATTTGCATATTAAAATGTCAAAGACACATGTGATCATATCAACAATAACTTTATTATGGTCGCTGACCATCATAACATGGGTATATACATCTAATTTTGTCGGTTATCTGCACTACTGGCTGAGATATAGTAAAAAATTGATTTTTCAAACATGGCGGCATTAATTTGCATAAAACCGATACGTGGGACATTTTGCTGACTTGTTAACATAGCAAACCGTTTTCTACGTATTTATTCCGATCTAGTGATACCAATTAAAAGTATATTTCACGGGGTGCACGGTACCCCCCTTTTTAGACTAGACTACATTGTCAGCTACTCTACGACGCATGGAGGACTGTTTAGATGATGTCAATATGTGGATGGCGTCTAACTACATGTGTATGAATAACAACAACACTGAATATCTGCAGGTAATACCGAAGATTGTCGCGGCCCCTGCGTTTGTTGGCGGTAGTGTTATACGTGTAGGGGATGCCACGATTACTGCCTCAAGATTTGTTCGTACCCTTGGTTTTGTCATTGATCGCCACCTTGATTTTAAGAAACAAGTTTCGAGCATTGTCAGTGTGTGCTCATTCCACCTCCGCCATATCAACAATATGAGTCGTTAACTGCCAATGGCGATTAAGGAACGTGTAGTCAACGCCATTCCCTTACAAAAAAGTGCCAATGGTATACCATTGAATACCATTGAATACCACTGAATACCATTGAGTACCATTGGACCATTCAATGATATTTCAGCAGGACTCAGTGGTACTCTCAACGGTAATTTAAGATACCATTGAATGGTACACAGAATCCAAAATATCATTAAAAAAAACATTCAGATACCATTCAAATACCGTTGGCCATTATACTACCTAGTACCATTCAATGGTATTTGAATGGTATTTTTTTGTAAGGGTTATAACATAACGGCTTGATTATTGCAATTCCTTTCTGTACGCCACTTCAGTAAACAGTATTGCTCGCCTTCAGAGAGCCTGTACCGTAGCGGATCAAGTTTAAACTTCTTGTATTTACTTACAAAGCTGTGCACGGCGATGCCCCAAAATATCTACCAGACCTTGTGTGTCCGTACAAACCTGCGAGTGCATTGCGTTCTGCGAACAATAATTTATTAATGGTTGTGCGGACACACGTGAAAGCTGGAGATAACCCACGTGTGGTCGCAGGAGCGACCTTATGGAACGCTCTTCCTAACAGCAAAGACGTCAGCCTGTTTAGCCACATTCAAGGCACGCCTAAAGACATATTTCTTCTGACTGTTCTCGCGGCTTAGTTTAATGTTTGTGTACTGTTATCGATATTATATTTAACCGATTTATATATTTATTATACATATATACATTTATTCAGCTTAAATAATTCGTGTTTTTATATTTATGTGGATAGTTTAATTTTATATAATTGTTTATATATGTCACTAATATCGTTATGTGTTTTTCTTCTGGTGTGTATTTGTATTTTATGATTGTAAAGCACCACGAACAATTAGAAATTGGATGTGTCGCTATATTAAATAAAATATATTCTATTATTATCATAGATCATCTGTCCGATATCTGCGAGAGAGGCGCCTGACTTTCTTAGAATCTCTATGGAGTTGCCGTGGGCTGTTTTATTAAACTCTACAGTTGCCCAACACACTCTGCTTTGTGCCGACGTATTCTCTGTCACTGTGACTCACACCGTTGCATGTATTCGCTGTGTAATGTCCCTGTCGCACAGAACCTACGTGATTTGACGATATCCGCGCTAACACGGCAGTGTGTCGCGTATCGTTGGCGTTCAGCCAGTATCGTGTTCGTATTGTCCGTTTCGTAACGTGCGTTGCACTTTAGCCACCAAACCGCCTCTGCTAAAAAAAAACGTTGCGCTCATGTATTGGTGTTCCACAAATCCACGTTAGTCGCTAGAGGCGCTAATACGCAACTAGACCCTAGTTGCGTATCAGCGCCTCTAGCGACTAACATGGATTTGTTTGCATGTTTTGCTGAACGCTTGTTTAAACATTAATCATCCTCAAATAGCTATTGACCGTGCAGGCGCGTAGCCAGCGATTGTTTGTATGCCGTATGTGTGGTCAATAGACAGAACAGCATGCCGTATGTGTGGTCAATAGACAGAACAGCCAAAACGACGCCATCTTGGCATTGAATTCAATCGAACGTCCCGCGAAGTTTCATAGACTGTAAATGTACATTAATGTAGACTTTATGCTTTCTTATTGACATGTTATTCGATATCAATATTTAACTATGTGTGAAGAAGTAGCAGTCTCGTACGGCGAGCTGTAGATGATTTTAAACATCCTTTTCCGGCATCGAGCCAGCACACCTGTCGTCGGGCCACCAGTCGACGTTCCATCGGCTGTAAATGTACATATTATGCCTTCACATTGACGGACATGTCAGACTGTGTCCATATTTAGCTATGTGTGAAGCTTCGGAGTCATGCGAGTTCAACAGCTGATTGTAAGATGATTTTAACAAGCGTTCCGCAAAACAGTGCCGCATTTTACACAAGTCAAGAATGCATAAAATACGACACAAAGACCCTAGTTGCGTTAGAGCGCCATCTATCGGATTAGTTATTGTGGTACCTCATTCGGCGAACGTACGTTTCAGCCCCAAATGCATACGCATGCTCACGCGCACGCATCCGCACAAACACACACACACTCAGATATACACATACACACACGCGCACGCGCACGCACACGCACACGCACATGCCTATACACATACAAATGCACATATACTTACGTCTACATCCACATCCACATCCATACACACACACACACATATATATATATATATATATATATATATATATATATATATATATTGGTGTAGTTATATAATATATGTATATATATATATAATTATATATATATCACCTACACCAAAATAGGATCACAATTAACTTATAGCGAACCGTCCGCTATATGTAACGTCATTTTGAGTATTGTATTTCTGTTGAAGGGATGTGCCCTGGCGGACAAGTGAAGACCAAGTGCGGTAGCCGATGCACGCCCACGTGCGATAACCCCAAACCGAAATGCATCAAGAAGTGCGTTGAAAGATGCGAATGTCCGCCTTCTCAACCAATTCTGCACAAAGGGATTTGCACTATACCGAAGTACTGTCCATCTGCAAACCGCACTAAGAAAACTGAATTTAATATCTCGATGAACTACATAATAATAATAGTACTACTACTAATTATATTTATATTAATAATAATAATAGTTTATTTATACAGATTGTCGTCTAACCGAGAACAAGCTAGTTCAGAAAGACAAATGTGACATTAAAATGCAGGTAACTCGTCTTCCTCGCCGAGTCAGGGCAAAGAGTATGTAGCAAACGATTATTTATGTTACTGTGAACATTTTGACATAAAGAAACCGCCGAACCTTGACTGTGAATGACACCGTCAACCACTCCACTCTTCCTACACACGTATAATACATTTCTTCAAATAAATATACAATTGATATTCGGGATTGATTAAGTAGTATGAACGTTAGGCATCAAGAACGCATTTGGCTAGGGTAACAGAGGGATTTGATTCAGGTTAATGTTAGTCTCGGGTTCTATATTCTGCATTATGTATATATATATATATTATATATATATATATATATATATATATATTATATATATTATATATATATATATATATATATATATATATATATATATATATATATATATATATATATATATATATATATATATATATATATATATGTATGTATATGTGACCCCCCGGCTTATCAAACCAGTGATAAGTAGAAAAATTTGGATTTGCAATTTTTTACATTTTTGGAAAAGGGATTCATCCTACTTTACAGTGGTAGAAACATTAAATTGCTATTCCAAATATTGGTGAAGTTATGCCACTTTGTATACGGTAGGGGTAAATACGTAAAAATGGAGAAAACGGCTGTTAAAGATTTGCATACTCCCTCTGTGTGGCAAACATGGATATAATGTATCTAGGACAGTGATATTTGGCACACATCATGTATATTATGTTGTAATGACATTGTGTAAGTGAATATATGATGTCTTGAAAATTAGCAAAAGTTATGATAGTAATAACACATTGTTCACAGTATGACGTAACATTAGTGGAGTCGCTTAAGTCCAAATGTTAATGGAATCGTGATACGCTGGTCTAAAACACAAAATCTGGCCCAGTAGTACTTTAAGACCATATAAAACATTTAGAGGGGGCTGCCCGATTTTAATGGCCAAGTTCAAGGTCAGGTCAAGGTCAAATATCAGTAATTATATAATCATCTTATCTTGAGATTTTAATGATATTTTAAAATGTTTTCAAAAGCTAAGTTATATACGGACCAACATATTTCCAGGAGATGATTATCTAATTTGCATAAATTTAAAATGGCAGATAAATGAGCAAATATATAAATATCGTTATTCTTTATCACAGCCATTTTCACAAAGTATCCAAAACACATATTTTGCACACATCTTAAGGCCATATACAGCTTCTGAGATGGGGCTGCCCGGATTTAAATGAAAAAGTCAAGGTCAAGCGAAGGTCAAAAACAAAATATAACGTCTCTTGTAACCTTCCGTAATACAAACATTGTCATAGTGTTAGTAGATGATAAAAATGGAATTATGAAATATTTTATCTTTTGACCTTCATCTGACCTTGACCTTGAATCTTTATATCCGGGCAGTTCCATCTCAAGTTATATTTGTTTTGGTACCTTTGTGAAAATGGCTTTGATAAAGAATAACGATATTTACATATTTGCTCATTTGTTGGCCATTTTGAATTTATGCAAATTAGATAATCATCCCATTGAAAGAAGTTGGTCTGTAAATAAATAGGCTCTTGAAGACATTTAAAATCTCATTAAAATCTCGAGATATTGGATAATATGATGATATAATTAATGATCTTTGACCTTGGCCTTTAAAATCGGGCAGCCCCCTTTAAAAAGTGTTATATGGTCCCAAGGTACAACTATGCCAAATTTGGTACTTTGGCTCAGCTTGTAACGATCATACCTCTAAGCGAATGCAATCAATCGAGAAAACGACTGTTTAAACACTTCCACAGTTTATTGACGCCGAAAACATACTGATCAATGATCATGCAACATACACACTTGGAATACATCATGGTTGTAATGGAATAGATGCACAGTAGAAATAAAAAGCTGCTACTGCAAAACTAAAATATCAAAGATATGCAAAACTACACATTAAGAACAGCTGTTTCGGTTGTGAATTTGTTATGTTCACATAATACTTACTGTATGACATTTCTATTTGGCATAGACTATCTATGTTATAATATAACTACACCATAGTAGAACAAACATGATGCAAGCCAATTAACATGTAACACATTCGATGCAGGTGAAAAAGGCTGTTAATTTGCCTTAGTCACCTTTTCACCTTGTTCCATCGAGCCGAGACTTACTGCTGGTGATTATTAGTGTTTCAGTCAGACAAACAGTCATAACAAGTATATCCATACCTATTGCATGATTGAACATTCACATTTGTCTCAAATACTGTACATGTTATGGTATAGCACACTAGAGGTACAATATAGCTGCTGCTGCTGCTGCAATTGGTAAAATAATTTCAGTGTTCATGGAATAACAAGTGAAAATAGCTGTACAATCTGTACCCTAGCATTTTGAAAACACTATTAGACAAGACAAAATCTTATTTACACAACATTACAAAAATAAGAAACGTATGTGGCAGCAATGTGAACATTCTACCAGACTCGCTTTGGAGGAGTTGGCCCACCAGTACTCTTTCTTCCCTTCTCCTTATCTGGTACAATTGTAGAAGATGTGGCTTGCATGGTTATTTGCAGTGTTTCAGGCTTGGGGATACCTGGAAGAGGGCACAACATGTCCTTCGGTTCTCTTTGTATCGTCAAACCTATATGCCCTTAGATTGTTGTGTCTCTCAGCATTCGGTTTCTCCTTGGCTGCAGACCATTCTCATGATACCACTTCACCAGTGCTGTCAGTCGGTCACTGCTGATGCTGTGAGCATGCAATAATGACTGTTACTGTAGATGTGAACATAGTACAGTAGTCATGTCACACAAATAACATTATACTAACTTGAATACTGACAGCTGCATATCAGTCTGTGAAATATGCTAAACATGAGTTACACAACTTTGATAATAATCATATTAGTATCAGTATTTTGATGGCTATGCTGAATTTAGTAAATCTTCTCTTCCAGGTAAAAGTACAATTACATTGGCCCACATGGTGAATAGTCACAAATGGTAAATCATAAAAACTTTCATTATCATTCAGCTATAATACAATAATTTGTATTCTACTAAGTTTACACAGTGAGGCAGTTATTAGGGCATCAAACATATAATATAAACATGACAATAATAACTTACGCATGCAGGAACTTGAATGTGTTGACACACAAGTGGCGACTCTCAATTGTGTATGTTGCCCTCGGGAGCTCTCGAACCTTCCGCGATCCTTCGATACGATGATTTGAGCATATCTTCTCAGAGAGGTTGATGCCGCACGACAACTTCCCAAGAAGAACCAGCATCTGATCACCTGACAATGCATAAAACTTTGAAGTGAATCCTGACATCATATATATGTAATACTATAAATTGTGCACAACTTGTTTTGTCGCCCATATGTTATTAGTATAACACTGTAATTCATAGTTAAGCATAACGAATCAAAGTCCATTACTTACATTCACTTTTATTTGTGTGCAAGACAGTGCATTGGTTACGTTATAAGGTTGAATTCCAAACTATTTCGGAACTACTAACATTATTATGGGATCATAGTAATACAGATCCACTAATTTAGTGTGTTAAACTGGTAACCATACACAGCAAATTACAGTCAAATGCCAACATGATGTTACTTATCATCCGAGCCGATGTGCTGAAAAATTTACGTGGAGACATGTCTATCATGTCCAGCCGTTTAGCCACGATTTCCTGCGGTGAAACCTGTGTGTAGCATGGGTTGCCGCCATTTAGTTTACATCTACACCTGCAAGTTAATTAGTAAATAGCATCAATTTTTTTTACAAATCAAAGCCATGCCAACCAAAAGCAAGTATAATTATTTCATTAGAATTTTACTGCACAAATTGTTATTGCAAACCATTAATTTTATAATCAACATTGCTTAATAGGTACAGTAAAAATATTTAATTGACATAACTTCTCCCTTAACTACAGTAGAAGTACAACCTAGGGCTGAGCTAATGCTCTAAATCTAAGGGCCAAGGGCAAGGCCAAGCCCAAGGTAACATTAAACTTAGCCACACGTAGTCGTAGGTTATGATGAATGTTTACGCTTAAGAGTACGGATAGCATAGACTAAATCTAAATCTGTTCAACTGAAACATGCTTATCAACTAATAATGTATTAAAAGAGAAAGTGTGCAGACATTTTTATATTTAGCGCATAGATAACTACACTAGACTAGCTGTCAAACAGACGCAGCCGCAGGTTTGTTTATTAATTTAATGTGATGCAACGCAACAAACCTGAAATTCAGGCTGAATGCAGTAGCTCTGGCGATTTCGTCTTGGTCCTTCAGCACATACACTGGCAAAACCACACGTTCAATTGCGACATCCGCATCGCTAGTTATCATGTCAAACTCGTCGACGTCAGATTCGAATTCGACATCAGATTATAATCCCTCCATGACCATGACAGCTCCATGTACCGGGAAAGGGGCACCATCTCCCCATGTCGAATCGCTGTCAGTGTCACTTTCAGCATCTTTCGCCAGGTCGTATTCATCCTACAACCGCGCTAACGCACGTTCGTTGTCGATAGGAGCATTTGACATGCGTATTAAATTATCCGACATCGCTAAGTTTTATCAACAATCGATTTAAACAACTGTTTACAAATTTACCATAGGCGGCCATTGAAACGTTTCTTTGATTTCCCGCCAGGCTTTTATATCAATGTTATTGAAAAGTTCACACACTAAGTAGCCTCCATTCACACATATCATATATAAAATTCGTGAAAATGACATATCTTTTTCTCCTACAATCCAATCTCTAACCTGACACCCCTCCATTTCTGCTCCAATCAGCCGGCGATTGCCCATGTTGACACCTCTAGGCCGAACTACAACTGTATACATACGCGCGTGGTCACTGTCTGACACATGTCATTATTTCACAGCTCTGATGCCATGCTGCACAAAAAAATTATTTCTACTCAACCAGTCCTACATTCATTGCTTCCAGGAATTTACAAAAACTGCACAATGCAGTTCTTTTAAGCAGGACTACTATGGGTAATGGCGTACGACTCCACTTGGTGGTATGTCCCCAAATAGATTGCCCGAATAGAGCAAATCTTCACGAAAAATATATTACATTGAAGCAATGCATATATTAAAGAAATTCATCTAAGGATTTTTTCCGTATAGCCGCACACATTAACTGACATGTCTTTGAAGGTCACACCCGTCCGTTGTGGAGAAATATCTACTGTGTCATGAATGATGTATATATACGAGAAGTGGGACAATACATTAATTATAGTAGTTGTGATATTATATGAATTCTGCCCCCAGTGTCACATTGGTTACACTAAGACGACCTTGAAGACACTGAATTTAATCACTATAGTGCAATGTTGGTATTTTTTTTTCTTTTCTGCATTATGCTTGTTTTTTTGCCAAAAATATTGAACATTTGCCTTTTAAAAGATCCCATGTGTTAAAAAAAGGTGTAAACTTCACGAATTATAGCCACCTCCAAAGACACATGTGTATTAGTGCTGATATGGGGTATGAAAAAAAGCCACATCAAACACTCACACAGCAGCCTCGTTTCCTGTCGTGCACAGGTACATGTCAACGACATGCGGGCAGAATGCAGGCCTGATGCACAAGTGGGCTGTTCCAGCTTTGATGCCACCTGGTAGAAACAAAATATTTGACATATCACATCCAGGGAGGGTTGTAAATCACAAATCAATTGTACATGGGACTACTGGTGTAAACAATCGCTTGATTGGAGGAAATTATGTACCCCACCCCACTAAAGTTGCAGCAGCCATATGAGCTTAGTGTCAGCTGGTCACTAGGTTGGATTACTCTGGTGTGTCACATTTGGAATTTTGTGTGTGTGTATTTCAATTGTCATCATGTCTCCGCGAAAGAGTGAAAGGGCCTGTGGTTTTAGGAAGGGTCATCCTGCATACGCGTCCAAGAAAGAGGACAGCATTGAAGAGCAGACTGGAGATGGAGAAAGTTTAGCCCGATGGATGCCCAGACTTACCCAAGCTGAGTTTACGCGCGTCACAAAAGTGACGCCACATACTGACAACCTTTCCGTCTTCGTGACTGCGCCACGTACGATAACTCGCGCGAGACGGTTTTCTGTTATATTCACAGGGAATGACTATTATTCCACCCAGCAGTCTGGCATGAGTATATTAACAATATCTGAATTATTAATAAAACTAGGTAGTTATGTTATGCATTTCTATTATTTATTATTACTATTTTACTACTGTATCGTGTATGTATATTACGTATAATTAGGTATTTGTGGCATTGCTAAGTTACTAATTAATTAACATTCGTTAGCATTGATCCGACAAGCAAAATACTTTGCAAACTAGTTGTTTTTGACATATTTTAAACGAAGTGGTTACGTAGCCGAACATCGGAACCCTGTACCTCGGCGTTATATGTCCGAGCACTCAACGCGCATGCGCCAATTGTCACGTGTTGCATCTTGCTTCCGCTCTTTCTCACGGCAGCCGAGCATGGGTTGAGCCTGAGGTTCGGCTTAACGTAGGCGATGTTTTTGACGCAAATAAAGGAAATAAAACAGCCGTGCAACTCTACATTGACCACAGGCGGGATTGTAAGACATCGGCTGCGTCGGAGGCTCTATATCCTGGCTGCGCTGGCAAGATTAAACCCGAGCACAAGTACTTCGAAGCCAGTCGATTCGGCTCACAGACAACTCGGCCCGGGCCGACCCGGCTCAAGATAACTCGTCGCCGATCTTGAGACGACGTCCATTTGAGACAACTGGGGGACATTTGCTTAAATTTTGCACAACTTCAATTTTGCTGTTATCACTATCTTTATCGAATTGCAATATGATATTTTTAACCACAGAATAAGTGTCAGTTTTATTTTACAATAATAATATAATTCATGCTTAATGTTATTACACTAGTTATTGTTTTGCTTGATGAATTTTATATTAGTGAAATAGTTATGTGCATTATTACGTTTTTAATACAATATTTATTGATATAAATATAATATAAATTACATTAGTGCAACACACGAGTATGCTTTACATTACTGTCTCAGATTGCAAGTCGATTTATCTTCGCGCATGACGCGTACATACGTCACTTAAATATTAATGTTACCCAGGTAATCATCATTGTAGAAATGTTCTTTTGTCATCTTCCAGTAATAAACTGCTACATACAATATTGCTACATTACACATGTGTGTATTTAATAATTCTGCATAAAGTAATACAGCAGATATATAATTTCAGGAAACAGCAACTATATTCATATTATTTGTGCCACAGTAACTATTATAAGCTGCAAATAAATAGTATCTTCTAAAGTACACATATTACTTATAATCTTTTTCTAATGGAACTGGCTCTATTAAAATTATAATATTAAATTTACTTTATAAAAACATGAAGTCCATAAATTATTCTGCTATACTACAGCAATTACAATCTGCAGTTCTCAAAACGCAATTATTTTGGCCTGTTATGCCCTATGAATAAAATAAATTCATCAACCAGCCATATGCTGTATGGTGCCCCTGTTGTTTCTTTCGGTGCTCATGTAATTATTAATAATGCTCATATTTATTAATTATAATGTCGTTATGGGTATATATTACGTACTTAGATTCATACCATTAACGCAAAAAACATTTATAATCATGCAATTGGGCTTATACATTTTAAGTATTTATTTCATTTTTTCCATAGGCTATCACTTGTTATAATGGACTTATAAATATTAATCGAATATCCTTATGAATCGCTAGTAGCAGTAGTACGATTACGCACCCGTACTGATACTGATGCGAAGGGTAACGTGAAAGTACGACCAAGAAATCGCCTGTGCGTTGAATGCTCGGACCTTTATCACAAACAAACACGGTTCCGATGTTCGGCCTGCTACACCGCGTCCGAGCACCGGGGAAAGTCAAAGTAGGCGCATGCGCGTTAAGTGCTCGGACCTTTATCACCAGCGAACACGGTTCCGATGCTCGGCTACGCAACAACGTCCTATTTTAAAACTATAATAAACAGGAATCCGAAACCTAAATATATAATGTATACATTTATCAAGTATAAGTTGCATATAAAATATAGACGTGAGGTAAATTAATAGGATGTAGTATATGCCTCAAAACACGCGGACTACGAATTCCGTAATAAAAAAATGCGAAGGTTTTTTATTTTTTATTTACCTAAAATTTAATTGTGTTTGTGACGTAACGTAATTCTCTAGGAACTACGAATTACGTACACGGACGGTTTATTCTTCGAGCAGCGTTTGAACATGTATACCATCATTCAACCGTGTGATTTATAATCTCTCCTCTGAAGTGACTACCAAACGCAAAAAGAATTCGTCAAAACTCGGTAAGTGAGATGAAGCCGGTAATACCGTAGCCCTGAAGCAACAATGTCAATGGGCTTCCACAAATCCACGATAGTCGCTAGAGGCGCTAATACTCAACAAGACCCAAGTTGCGTAACGTGGATTTGTTTGCATGTTTTGCTGAACGCTTGTTTAAATCATCCTCAGGTTCAAATAGCTATTTAGCGTGCATGCGCATAGCCAGCGATAGTTTGTATATGGGCATTCTGTATGCGTGGTCAATAGACAGAACAGCATGACGTATGTTCAATAGACAGAACAGCTAAAACAACGCCATCTTCGCACTGAATTCAAACGAACGGCCCGCGACGTTTCATCGACTGTAAATGTACATTAAAGGGGAAGTGAAACACAGCTGTAACATTCTATATACCCAAATGTACACTATATAAGTATACATTAATGGTGGCAGAAGCACATTCACTTATCAGACAAACTGGAAAAAAAATATTTTTCAATGCCTAAATCGTCGTCATAGAACACTGCGTATCGCCATCTTTATTCCAAGCCGAGTGGTTTGATTACCTCCTATCTAGCCCATGTAAAATTTTGTTTTTTTCCGGTGTTCTTTATAATTAGACATTTCTACGCAAAAACAAAAATATGGTGCCTTATTGTACACGATAGGTGTCCTATGTATCCACAAATCATATTTATTTGCCTTCGAAATAAAAAGGTGAAATTAAATACCGACGATTTTGAACCAATGAAACATTTTCATTTTTACGCTCTCTGTTTGGACAGCCTTCAAGGGGCGGGGCTTACGACCGGAAGGTCTATCGGGACTATTTCTTCTTTTGTTTACAAAGATATCGGAAGTGTTTTGCGTTAGACTTAGCCTTAGAAGAGGCGCTAGTTGTTAGTGGTTTTGGATAAATCACAATAGAAAATGGATCCGACAGAGGAATCATTTGTAGCACAAGTGAGAGAAGCGTCTGTTGCACAAGTGACACACGTAAAGCCATTTTTGCTTCACCCAGCGTGCGAGCCGAGGTGCGAGATGGCGAGAGAAGATCGCCATGTGATGTGGCATGTTTATGGTCATCTTTGATTTTGGGATCAACGTGCTATAAAACAATGTGAATATTGCATGGTGTTTATGTGGATACTGCGTCCCGATGTCGACGCACATCGTTGTATGTTGTCTGGAGATAGCTGACGACCGAGCCAGACCGTGCTGACAGATGAGATGCCTGCATGAACCATGACTGACAACGATCGAGTGGCACGACAGCTGTCAGTGACAATGTTGGGAGTATCGGTCTGTTGTCTAAGTGCGATTTGCGTGCAGACTCGTTCGTTCGACCAATAGCTACCCTCGGGGTAGTAGGTAAGTAATACGTAGTTCAACAGGTATCGAAAAGTAATTTAGCACTTCAAACCTAAACAAAACAATTATACTTGTATGGCCACACAATGTCAATGACATATGTATAATTTAAATAATAAAGTCATTCTATCTTCGAATTCGTAACGTAAATCGATTACAAACTTACTTTTTATTTTTGACAAGATGTTACATGATGTGTGCATCCTTTTAATATAATTAATTAATTTCCAATTTAAAATGCTAATACAATTTGTTTAATTTATGTAAATAATGTTATTTACATATGCATGCTGCCATGCAATTTATAATAGTCTGAATAATAAATAGATGTGTAATAAGGACATTGTGCAATTCACATGGGAATATTGAAGTGGAGTTTTAATGTATTGTGTACTATGTATTGGATATGTGCGTGTGTGTGTGTGTGTGTGTGTGTGTGTGTGTGAGTGTGTGTGTGTGTGTGTGTGTGTGTGTGTGTGTGTGTGTGTGTGTGTGTGTGTGTGTGTGTGTGTGTGTGTGTGTGTGTGTGTGTGTGTGTGTGTGTTATCAAGACCACATCATGACAATGAATCATAAATTCATGTGTTTGCAAAATGCTGTAACAATTTTACATACAAATCATTTGTTTGTAAAATACTGTGATAATTTTATTAAAGTATTTCACAAACAAATCAACCAATGCGCTGACTT
This sequence comes from Oasisia sp. SBJ-2009, assembly GCA_964017155.1. Lineage (NCBI taxonomy): Eukaryota > Metazoa > Annelida > Polychaeta > Sabellida > Siboglinidae > Oasisia > Oasisia sp. SBJ-2009. Next base: position 36,575,307 of record OZ024856.1, read on the forward strand.
TGTGATGTGATATTGATAAATTACACAGTTTTGCCAATTACTAATACATGGTGTAATTATAAGATAATGATTGTTTACTATAAATCAAATGTCAGAATGTATCGGATAGCTGCATATCATCACTGCACATGTTCAATGGGATGCTTCCATGCAGGCAGCAGGCATATTATAACAGCCAGGGTGTTTTGCAGGTGCAGAAAAGATAAATTTATTTGTTCTTGTAAACAACAACAATTTCTCTGTTTCTCATTAGTGGCAGAACTGCTTCAGTCATCATCAGTGATATTGCTGTCATCCGCTAACACATATTCTGCATCACTCTTTTCAGTGTTTTCCGTCTGTCTGTTCCAGACAGAATGATCTGAAGATGGCGACAATGAGACTGGGACATCCAAGGTGTCATCCACATTGACAGGACTGCCATGGTCAGTCAAAGAAGGCATGCAGGACTGCGACGACAACTTCGCATACCCATGGTCATGATGAATATTCAATGGAACAACAATATTATCTGTAATAATTGCTGCATCGATAAAGTATCGCATTGGCGACATGATCACTGGCTCTGTTTGAGTTTGACACTACAAGTTAATGGCGTTGCAATGTGACACCCGTACTGCCATGAGGGACAATATCATCTGGTGCACTGGATCCTTTGAAAGTTGTGTTCGGTATTTGTGAATCCTTCATCTGAAAGAATGATACATATGTATGAGGGTATGTATCTTCTGTGATATACATATAAATAACAATGTTTTGACATCTTTTGTTTTCTCATTGCAGTACCTATACATCATAAAAATTAAAACTGATTAAATCAACTTATAATTATCATTTCGGAAAGTGTTCAGGATCTAATTTTGTGTAGATGCATAGATCTGTGGATATTGTAACTATGCATGAGAAATCTAAATTTGATTGAATTATTTCGCAGGCCCCATATGGTCCTCCAGGGTCCCCCAGACAATATTTCCACAATTGTTAAACAAATCTACTTTTTTGCATGGTTGTTGCATGTGGTGGTGCTGATATACACAAAAAATCTGTATTTTATTACATCATTCTATGGGCCTCAAAACACAAAGTAAGTTCTCAAGTTTTTGAGAAGGTCCCTTGAAATGACCCCCAGATCAGTTTGATGTATTAGGTATCTGCTTTCTGGCTTGTCTGCTACTGCTAGCCAAGTTCATTGGTCAGCTCTTGTCTCAATGAGACTAGTAGACAGTGGGCTGAGCAGGGTACGTGTTGTGTTTCAATCAGGGAACATTCATGCAATAAATAGAACATTACCTTTTCAATGGTGCATTCTGTGTAGATTCCATTATATTATGACTATTAATATTATGAAACAAGCTAACCCACTCCTACATAAGCAACACATAAATTACATGGTAAACCAATTATACAAGCCTACTTGCACATATAAGAAACTAAAATGTTTAAGTTAGTTACGTGCAATCAGTATCCTCCTTGGTCCAATCAGAGACAACTACTTGGCCATAGTCAAAGTCATACTTGTATTTTCAAAAAGTACAAATGTCAATTTAAGAATAAATTTGTTTACATTGGGTTTTATACGTAAGTTTCATTTGTGGGTGGGGTTTTGTCCAACCGAGTCTTTTTCGAGATATGTAAGTTTTTTTTATTGCAATGTATAAGGTTTTCTAAATAGACTTCTTAGCCATTTTCCCAATAAATAATTTTGGGAAGTGATTATGGACACCTTACAGTTATCAAACACTAACTGCACAAACTGCAACTAACTGAACAATGCTGATGTCTGCGGTACTATTGAAAGCAAAATACATGCCTTATCAAAATATAATTTTCGTACTTTATATTCTTATTTTAGTCTTATTTAGTTATACGCAATAATACTATTCATTTCAGATTCAATATACTAGTCATGTTAGTCGATAATCATTCTACAACAGCCATGAACCCCAAACATTTTGAAGTTTTATTTACACACTCAATTTAAAGCTGACCTCTGTTGCACTGGTTTGTCTTTTCATCATGCTCTATCACATGACTGTGAACTGGTAAGAAATGCAAGTGCACTAGAGAGATAGTGGGGCTTTGTCCAGGCAGTGATGTTTGTATTGGTTATGGGTAGTCTTTTCACTCTTGCTGGGAAACACAGGACACTGCTAAGATTGTGATCTTATTGCCTAATTTGCACTAGGCTATTAATGGCAATTAGAAACAGCAGTCCTCTGTTGTACTTTGATCATGATGTTTGCAACCCTTTCCAGTAACAATGGAGGCTATGGGCTAATGTAAGGTTCCAAATGTTTTTTCACCCATGTAACTATTAATTTTAATCATGGGATCAGTGATATTACTACCTGCTGTCAGGAGACTATTCAGATCCCCAACTAAAAAATGTGTGCTTGTTTATCACTTGGAAAGCAAAACTGCAGATTCTTAAAGGTGAGATCCACATTTGGGTGCATAATGTTTTGGGCGATAAACAAAACTGTTGTCTTAGATTATTTAGAAATGTATTAATCTGTCAGTGTTTAAATATCGGATACTACCCCTGGAGGGTAGTGACTTATTATGTATGTCAAAACAGTTGCTTAAAAAAATGTGTAAAATGTGTTTTGTGTATTTTGACCACAGTCATGCATTCTACAGCAATAACAGAATGTGCATACATGAAATTATAAAATATTCTACGGATATTTTATGAATTAAAATATTAAATGTGTTCCCAGGTAATATTGCCAACTGACTTGGGTTATGATGGGTAGTGTCATTGGATAGACACATTAACATACTTAATAGTGACACTATGTTAAGTGTGATTGATGCTCGGTCCACACTGGATCCGATGTACGACGAAGGGTGTCCACACCGCATCGCAGACAAAAGCAACTGCGATCTACGTCCTAAGTGAGTTACGATTTTCGTGTCCACACCGCAAAGATTTACGTTCTCGTCGCGAGTGAACATACACGCCATCTGGTGTGTACCAAAGGAAAACTACACTTTTAAATACTGTAATCATTAAAAAGAATAACATAAATATTATTATTATACCTTTTAAAGAGAACAAACAAAATCAGTGGCAGAAAGAATATTGCAAATATTTGCCTAAAACGGCAGTATTTGCTGAACATTGCACACTTAAGCGGCACAAAGAACAGACGACGACAGTAGATACAATGTTGCTATAATTATGTTTTGGTTGCAGTTTTTGGATATGGGGATTATTTGTTTAATTTTGTTCTTTTATTTATTATAGTGTCCACAGAACCCTGATGAGTGGAGAGCGGTAGCACAGAAGTTCAGAACAACATGGCAGATGCCAAATTGCCTAGGAGCCCTCGACGGCAAGCACGTACACATGAGGCCACCTTTCCTGCAAAGTCCAATGTACTACAACTACAAAGGAACACATTCGATCATTCTGATGGCTCTAGTAGACGCCGAATACCGATTTTTGTACGTTGACGTGGGCTGCAATGGCAAGGTCAACGACGCCGGAGTGTTTGCCGCTACCACACTATACGACCATCTGGAGAGAAGATCAGCAGTATTCCCAGAACCCGAACCCCTACCTGGCGACGACCGCCCGGTATCATATTTGGTTGTCGCGGATGAGGCATTCGGCCTCCGAGAAAACGTGATGAAACCCTTCCCCTACAGGGACCTGCAGAAAGAGCATCGAATTTATAACTACCGCCTATCAAGGGCTCGGCGCTGTGTCGAGAACGCTTTCGGTATTCTGGCCAACCGCTGGAGGCTATTTCTCACAGCAATCCCACTCCAGCCTGATAAGGTTGAAACGCTAGTAATGGCAGGTGTCGCCCTACACAACATGTTGCGCACAGAAATTGGATTTCCCCACGCCCTTCATGACACAGAGGATGTGACAACACATGAGTTGACCGAGGGATCATGGCGTACAGATTCGGTCCTCTCCAGAGCACAGATTCCAGCTGGAACCAATGTGACAAACCGTGCAAAAACACAAAGGAACTATCTTGCTGATTATTTCAACTCAGAAACTGGCTCAGTCCCCTGGCAGGACAGTATGATTTGATGTAGAACGACAAAACACTTCCAGAATTATGAACACATGTTCTTCACGTGATATTAATGAAGTAATTTCATTTGTTATTGTTATGAATGGTCTGGGATTTTGGGTTCACTCACATAGCAGCAAGGAATAGTGACAACCACAGTTCTTAGACATAATGCTGGGGAAATGATTCGCAATTATGAAAAAGGTTTTATTGTATATCTAGAAACATTATACATTTGTTCAATAAACAAATATTTACCTCTCCAAGTTGTGTGTGTTGCGAGACGCGTCGAACCACGAACCCCCGGAGGAATCCCAGCCGACGCATGAGCCACTTTGCTCTTTGTGTTTTAGCAGGTGCTGCTGATCCGCTGGGCAAAGGCTTTATCAGCTTGGCGTACTGTGTTCTCAGAGATGATAGCTTTTTGGCGAGCTGGTCGACTGAAAATAAATATAAAGCAATTGTAAATTTTTACACATCCAAAAATAGCAGTGTGCATATAAATTACTGGTAAACTGTATCTATGCTGTATCTGAAAGCAAACCTTCTGTACTCCTGAAGTATTATCATTACTGTTGGGCGCATTACAAGGACAATGTGCAAACTAAAATGAAATCGACTGCATAGAGAGTAACAATCATCTTGAGGTTTGTTTTCATAAGGCCGGGAAGAGGGCTTCCCAAAGTACCACATATGCAAAATAGGAGTACAAGAAAATAAATAAAATAGCAGCCATATTGAGATGCACTAAAACATATATTATTCTGACCTTCTCGAAATAAACAAGAACAACATGAACGAAGGACAATTTTAAATACTCTTATCATTAAAAAGAATAAAATAAATATTATTATACCTTTTAACGAGAACAAATAAAATGTGTGGCAGAAAGAATATCGCAAATGTTTTAATTATTTTTAAATACAGCTACAGGTTAAGAACTAGCCAAAAAAGATTCCTAAATGCCCCAATAATGTTAAGCATTACATGAATGAAAGGATATATTGGCCCTAGTAAACAATGTTAAAAGTAAAAGATCATGATGATGTTGATTTTTGCCTAATTAAGGTGGTAATACCATATGTCTGTATTCTAAAATATCTTAATCACATATTCAACAATTAATGTCTTTCTTGAATGTTAAAACACTGTACAATGGGCAGTATGGATTAGAAGGGAAAAACACACTCTAATGGGCTTCCACAAATCCACGTTAGTCGCTAGAGGCGCTTATACGCTGAGACCGTAGTTGCGTCTCAGCGCCTCCAGCGACTAACGTGGATTTATTTGCATGTTTTGCTGAACGCTTGTTTAAATCATCCTCAATTAGCTATTGCGTAGCAAGCGAGAGTTTGTATGTTGGCATGCCGTATGCGTGGTCAATAGACAGAACAGCATGCCGTATGTTCAATAGAAAGAACAGCCAAAACAACGCCATCTTGGCACTGAATTCAATCGAACGTCCCGCGACGTTTCATCGACTGTAAATGTACATTAATGTAGATATTATACTTTCATATTGGCGGACATGTTATACGATATCAATATTTAACTATGTCTGAAGACGTAGTACTCTCGTGTGATGCATACGGTGAGCAATAGATGATTTGAAACATCCTTTCCGGTATCGAGCCAGCAAACCTGTCGTCGGGCCACCAGTCGACGTTCCATCGGTTGTAAATGTTCATTAATGTACATATTATACCTTCACATTGACGGACATGTCAGACTGTATCCATATTTAGTTATGTGTGAGGCTTCGGAGCCATGCGAGTTCAACAGCTGATTGTAGGATGATTTAAACAAGCGTTCCACAAAATGTTTGGAAAACAGTGCCGCATTTTACACACGTCAAGAATACGTAAAAGACGGCACACATACCCTAGTTGTGGTACCTCATTGCAATAGTATAATTGATAAATAATGGTGGCTCCCTTACAAGTACTTTGTCAACATTTTAAACTTACTACACAGTGTAGCATATTTATATTTCAGTAGTCTAATTAACGTTTGCGCTATTTTAGCATTGGACAATTACGGCTGATTTATTGCAGACAATGCATGGATGCTAAGATATTTATTTATTTATTATAAACACCGGCGTAGCCGTAGGAAATATCGACACAGTTGCCCGGGCGTTGGCGTAGAAATTGGTCGATTTCGTTATCAACGTTCGTCGTTTTTGATAAGATGTGCAGTCCGATGTCAGCGTCCGAGACGCTTACGAGATGTTGTCGGTCCATTTGAAGAGGTGGTGTAACAAGAATCATTTGACAGACACTGCGTTGTGCCTAAAACGGCAGTATTTACTGAACATTGCACACTTAAGCTGCACAAAGAACAAAGAACAGACGACGACAGTAGATACAATGTTGCTATAATTATGTTTTGGTTAGTTTTTCGGATATGGGAATCATTTGTTTAATGTTTGGCGACTTCTCACTCATCGGTTATGTCGAAATGTCCGGCTAAACGTATCAGTTCCTCATGTTTTCGGATTCGATAGTGATAGCCCTTTTCTGTGGTGGCGTAGAGCACAGGGCTGTCCCTCCAAAGGTCAACCAGCTCGTCTTCTCCGTCGGGTGTGTATATTATGCTTATTGCGGCCATAGTGCTTTCTTGTGTGAAGACGTAATTCGATACTCGCACGCTGATTGGCTGAAGCGTTTCACGTAATTCCTCGAGGCGACTTGCGATTCTTACGATTCTTCCGATTTGCGACGAAGCTGTCCACATTACCGATTAACGATTTCTACGATTCGACAGGAGAATGTTCAAAATATCGCAAGTCTTTGACTTATAAGATTTGCGATGCCGTCCACACCCGCCCTCCACAGGCACAGATCGCAAGTATCGTATACGTCAATGTGAGCAAATTTCTTCCGATTTACGTCCTGGCGAGGTCTGGTGTGGACACGGCATGAGTCTGTAGCATGTTTTATTATTGTTATACTAATTATTTTATAGAAAGTTGTGCGATGCACACATGTACATATGTTACCAGAAACAAATGCAATGATACCATAATCATAATGACAATAATATTTTACTAACCTGCATGGCTGCTGCTCACCGTTTCCTACTTGTCGTTCTGGTCTCTTGCTTTGCCATTGATGATATGCACATAAACAGTACATCCTCAGCTTGCATAATGTCAAAAACAGTGTCCTCATGTAATGGCCAAGATTAAATTGTACGCAAACTAGTGATCAACAGACAGTATTCATAAGTCAACAGCTATGTTTGCAATTCTTTGCTGTGATGTTAAAACCTTGGGGATTTTTTTTTCACTCTACATTTTTCCAGTTCACTCAGTTGTATAAATGAGTACCTGCATGTATATAGACAGTGGTGGATATGTGTATGAGTAGCTTTTGCGAATTAATTGTAGCATATTGCTGGATGCTTCCCAGAGAAGTTGAGATGGTATATGATTGAACAGGTCTGTCAGGGAAATAAAGTGTAAAGCGCTTTCAGCAATCCTGAGGATTGGTTACTACGCTATTTAAGATCTTACCTTTATAAATCAGCAATTAATAAAAAAAAAATTCTTTAGTGATTTTAATCAGTTGATTTATGGGGTAAAACAAAATTATATACACTAGTGTTTTATTGAATGCAGTTAACAGTCTAATTTAAATAATAACATAAATTTGTAGTTTGCTGTTTCTGTTAATTCATTATAAATAATGCCTGCAATATGACTGTGATTCTTGAGACTTGACTGTTCAACAGTTGTTGACTAATTAGCGAGTCACCCTTATTTAAGTAATTAGCATATGACGACGCTAACAAACACGTCATACGCCTGATACGGTCGTAGCTGGCATTTCTTTTTATGTCATTATCTTGAAGAAAATTATTCCACCACTGTCTATGTCAAAAACATTTGTTTTACTTGTACCTAGAAACTCGAGCTGGTTCTAGCAACCAACGCACCGCTAGGACAGTGAGGCTAGGCTAGGTACAGCTCGCTGGCGATCTGTTGACCTAAAAAAATTCAGTGGATTTTAAACATTTTTATTTCAAATTAAATACTTCTATCTATACATAGATTTATTTTATTACATTCACATTTCTTACTACATTTAAACTTTTCTTAGGTCACATTCGTGTATTATGCAGACAGTGAAATACAACTGTGGGATTATATTGTAGTCGTAACGATACATGACGGACGGAACTCGTGAGTGCCGAGTCGCCGGCTTGTCACTTCCTACGCGCCGAATCACATTCCAAATAAGGAAATCATGTCCGGTTTTCCTGTCGAGTTCGACGAACTTTACTTCGTCGCTGCGTACTTATATGCAAGCAAATCAATCAAACACGGACCTATAGCTCTGGTCGAAGCTTATGTTTTGATGTTCAGCGCCTCGTTGTGCTCGTCACATTCGAAATTAGGCTTACAATCGGCGTTCGAAAGTGACCACCGCGGACTCCGCTGAACTCGCCGCCGGCGGACACGCAAACTTCATCATCTCTAACCTGCTTTTTCTACAGGAATCCTTTGTGGAAGTATGTGAAATAATGCTTACTAACAATTATGGTATATCTATTAGGCATACAGTGCATTAATGTGTTTAATTATATATGGTTTTAGTGCGTTTCGTCCGTTTTTGCGAGAGCTATGCTGCGCCGCCTATCGACACGTGCTTCCGGTGATTGTAAACAAACCCGAGTACAACCAGCAATATGGCCAGGCGGAATGGCGGCGCCCTGTGTCGAAAGTAGCCCACTTTGAAAATTTATTAAAAATATACCGTGACGCTGTGCGTGTCAAATTATGGTCACTAGTGCTGTAAATTATATGTTCTTATGTTTGGGCTGTGGTTGTTCGGCCGCTTCAGTCCCCCTTTAATGTAGACATTATGCTTTCATATTGACGGAAATGTTATACGACATCAATATTTAACTATGTGTGAAGACATAGCAGTTTCGTGTGATGCATACGCCGAGCTGTAGATGATTTTAAACATCCTTTCCGGCATCGAGCCAGCAAACCTGTCGTCTGGTCACCAGTCGACGTTCCATCGGTTGTAAATGTTCATTAATATACATATTATACCTTCACATTGACGGACATGTCAGACTGTATCCATATTTAGCTATGTGTGAGGCTTCGTAGTCACGCGAGTTCAACAGCTGATTGTAGGATGATTTAAACAAGCGTTCCACAAAATGTTTGCAAAACGGTGCCGCATTTTACACACGTCATTAATACGTAAAAGACGGCACAAATACCGTAGTTGTGTCAGAGCGCCCATTGTCGGATTAGTTATTGTGGTACCTCATTAATCAAACACATATAGTGACCTCCATTCGTGGCATTGAACCAAAGTAGGTCAATGTGACTTGCCAACCTGAGCTCTGCTACCCGTTACGGAGCGTAAACGTGTCCTCGCAACTGTACTTTGTTGATGTGTTGGTGGTGAAGTCTGGCACAAGTACGACACAAATTATTTCCGAAAGTCACGTGTAGGCCACAGGCGCACACATTCACAACCGCGAACACTCCAAAATACTGGGCACATTGAATGGTAATAAGAAAGTATGTACGTATGGAACTGGACCATATTTGTTTGAGAGAAATACATATATAATATATTAACAAAAGCCAATTTCAGTAAACAAAATTGTCGTGAGATTCTCACTAAGGCTTCAAGAGTCAAGGACGTGAGCGTCACCCACTCATTAATAATTACAACTGAAAATGTCTATTAGTCCCAAGGTTGTATGCAAATCAATGTTGAAATTAATGGTGTGTAAATGTATAAATATAGCAATGCCGTGCGTAATGGTGGGCTAAGTGCATATATAATAATTTGTGCCTATGCAAATATCTTTGTAATAACCTGTTTAGCATTGTTTGGCAGCATACAGATATATATATATATATATATATATATATATATATATATATATATATATATATACACTATGTAAATACAGTTTATCCAAAATGCAACATGGCATCTGTCTAAGTAATGTTGGTCAGTAAAATCGAATATATTTTCTGGTTCTCGATGTATGACTATAAGGAATAATTATTTATTATTTTATGGATTTGCCTTGTGTGGTAATCGTCGTTATAAATAGCTTTTTATAAAAACAAATCCAGTGAAAATAGGAAAGCGATTGTATACAAACTTATATGTGTGTGCATACATATGGATGCACTCACGCACGCAATCAAGCACGACATACATACATACACTGTATGTATATACATACATACGAAAATACATACATACATGTAAACATACTTGCATATATTATGTAAATTACATATACAATATAGATGAGAATTATGTGAACACGAGATGGTGTGCCAGTTACAGGTATTTCTGTTTAAATAATTTTCAGACGTGCTGTCCGAGAAGATAATGGTGATTCATCTGCTTACCACGGTGGCTTTCGCAATGTTGAATGTCCAGAATTTGGCAGGTAGTGCACGCCTCGCTACGTTTTACATTTGACAAATGTTCATAATGTAATTGATACATTTAAACAGCCTGGATAAATAACTTTCCAATTTATTATTTTCGATCACACAAAAAGGTGTAATGATACATTAAATATTTAGCTAGATAATGCTGCGACATTTTTCCTCTTTAAAAAAAACACATGGTCCTGCACGCGTACATGCGTACACGTTTTTTGGGATGGTTATATATATATATATATATATATATATATATATATATATATATATATATATATATTAGATATATATGTGTGTGTGTGTGTTTATGTATGTATGTATGTGCCCATTTATGTGTTCAAATCTCGTGTTCTGTCTCATTCTAGACGCACGCTTCCCATGCAAATATGGAGAAAGGCAATTGCGCCCCGATTTATTTTACACAGCAGCTATCTGTGGACCAGGTCGTAAAGATCACTGCTTTGCTGGATACGAATGTATTATGGATCCTTCCGGCCGCATAGGGATCTGCTGTCCACTCAGTGAGTCAACGTTAATGTTTACCAAAAAAACAGTTACACAAGTTTTATTAGCAACTCAACTGAGTTGGATTCACATTATAAAATAAGGTACAATTAACGCATCAAAACATCATAGAATGTCAGTACGTATGATACCGTATTAATCTATTATATTCTGCCGTGCCGTGTTTACTGGCAGTGGTGTAATCCCCACAGTATAAAGGAGTTACGGTTTCTAATTTTGTTCTGGTTACAGGTAACGGGTACACATTTCCTTGGCTGATATCATAGGCGAGCGGCAAAATCACCAAACAGACCGATTTAAATGCCCCCCACCCTACACACACCTAAATGTTGTATCATTAGAAACCCCTGCATCTCCCCGTCATAATTAGGCCTATCGTAGAGTTGCCAAGTGGTAAGCGGTAATTCAAGGTCAAATAAGGTCACGGTCAAAAGTTCAATTTTAGAAATTACGCGCCAAGTGGTAAACGGTAATTCAAGGTCAAGTAAGGTCACGGTCAAAAGTTCAATTTTAGAAATTACGCGCTTCTGAAAACGTCTTGATGTTTAATTGGCTGTATAGCTATTTTATTTAAAGAGAAAATGGTCAAGCCATATATTTTATAAAAGCGCATTACCTCTGCTTTAAAACATTGTAAAGAATGTTGCTGTATCATGGGAATATAAAACTGACGCCACGCTCAAACAATGTCACCCATAAAATGGGAGATATTACAAAATTGACAATTCAGCGAGCATCGTAAAGTTACACTGGTAGCGCATCTACTTCAAGATTAAGGAGATGTCATACACTATGTATAAGACCAATTTCATCCCGTCATAATGCGGCATGACATGGCGCTGCGAGGTGAAGCAGTGTGTGGGGAGCGGCGTTCAAAAGGCGTCACCGTAAATCTCTGGTTGTTGGAAATTGCGCCTTCACGCAAGAGTTACACATTGGTTGCTTGTATCTACGTTACCTACATACTCATAATTCATATCATATACCAGGCGATTCATGAACAGTGCTGCAGAAAAATAAAATATTAAACACTCGTGACGGTGTCTATATATTCCCAACGGAATCGTGTCGTGTGCTGATGGTGGACACATCATCCACGAATGAGAAGACAACATAGATATTAATGCCGAAACGATAGACGGAAAGGACACCTTTCATTGGATGGCTAGGGTAGTATTTCAAGAACGTTCTGCGGACAGTCCAGCAACGACACATATTGCAATAGAGCACAAGAAGTCAAAATCGCTGGCCCTTTGTCAGCAGACTGAGGGTGTTATGCAATGCGCCGCATTTGAAAAATCAATGATCCGTGCAAATCCAACTCGAAGAGAAATGGCAGTTCACAAGTTGAATTCGTGTAAGACAGATGAAACCTGTTTTAGATATCGCCGGGTGTCTCCCCAGACTACTACATCGGAGTGTATTGCCCGTGCCAAATAGGGTTGATAATTCCGTTTTGGACTGGATTCAACCACAACCTTTCCCGGAAGAGAACAATCTACACAGCAGTTACATATGCGCCAATCATTGATGCCAAACCAGCCGACATGGCCACCGGGTACACAAATATGCGAAGATGAACGACACGTGTGCAGCACTCGGACAGCGCCATGCTGGTGAAATAATGGATCAGCAACTGTATGCCATTGCTCAGCAAGTGAAGTGGGCTCTTCCGGATGAACTTAGTGGGAATGTCTTAAGTATGGGAGGTTTCCATACGTTGTCATGCTACATTGCATGTGTGGGCAAATGCTGGGGTGATGCTGGATTGGTGGATTTCCTTGTCGACTCTGGTGTTTACGCCGCTTCAACTGCAGACCAAATGTTTGCTGGCAAGCAGTTTAATGGGGCTCTAAGAGGACTGACGGTCGCCTATGAAACACTTACAGCGATGAAGCTTGCTGCATCTGTCGCGCGGTGTGCGAGAAGTAGAGGATCACACATAGTGTCACCAGTAGTCTGAAGAAAGTTGGCAGATGCACAACAAGAATACAAATTTGAGTCAAAACAACAAACAATCATGCAAGAAGTATGTGATGTAATAACGCAGCACTTGTTGCCAAGATTGCATGAATTCCAGAGATGGAGATATGTCAAGTCGCCAACATGTCAGTTCTGGGATAAGTTACTCGAGGCCTTACAGATCCTTCTTCTGAAAGTTCGGGCAGAGAGGGACGGTGACTGGGACCTTCATCTTCAGACGCAACGGACCATGGTTCCATATTTCTTTGCTGCTGAAAGACAAACTATCCCAGGTAGACTCCAATCTATATCCTTGACATGTTGAACCTCCCACGAGAGGTCCAAAGCTCCTTCGAAATTGTAGATTTTGCAGTACGGTAAATTCCAGGATGTTTCAATGGGATATGGAGGAACATGGGGACAAAGAAAACAGTCATCAGAGATGTAAAGCGAAGCAGTGGTATAGTCGGACTGACTAGAACGAAGCCAGCACTCATCAGGTGGACATTGACGAGGCACATCATGAGTGAATGTACAAAAGCAATGAGGGAATGGAGTGGTTTATCAACAAGTGCTGAAGACAAGTGTCACAAAGAAGTATTGACATCCACGCTGAAGAGGGATGAAGAGCATGTGCGAGCTCTGACCAAGCATGCTGTTAACAATATGACTAATCCCTTCGAGCCTGAATCTCACCCAGATGTACTCATCAACCTATCTACTGGGCTACACAGGATGTAAAAAATTCGCTTCTGAACAGTGTATATGCTGGATAGAAAAGGTTGCAGAGATTTGTGCATGGCACACTTGAATCAGGTGAATCATGCAGCTTCTACAGCCCCTTCAAAAAGTCAGGGATGAAAAATTTGCTGACATGGCAAAAAAGACCAAGTGCCGATGGCCATTTTTCATGCTGATGGTACAATGCAGAAAACTAACAAAGCGGAACTGGGCCATCAACTGGAAGTTCAAGACGAGAGAGTGTCTGAACTTCCGCAAAACACCACTACAACCACGGTGTGTATTAGGGATGTCATACCTATTATGCAAATGATGGGGGGTGACCAATTCAATTCATTTGACGCATTAGCCTTGTCACACTTCAAAAAACTTCTGATACGATTTCAGAAAGCTGACACGGTTGCGAAAGTGATTGATAGATATGATGACGACAACTCTGTGAAAACTTCTTAAAGGGAGCGCCGCACAGGATCAACAACTGCTTGCAAGCAGTACCATTTGATTGGTGCGCGTCCTGTACCCCCCTGGAAAAGGTTCTCCGATGTCCCATCCTACAAGCAATCACTACAGAACCTTCTTTGTGAATATGTGGTCAGTCATGAATCACACTGGCTGGAAACACATACAACCTGTACACTCCTGGTTGTTGGAGGCTTCGTCGACGGTGAGGTAGTGAAAACCACCAGTAGTCAAGGTATAGAAGAAGAAAAACGCTTTGCCAGTACACAAGAAGAAGCTGACACCAGGATGATTCTGCGTGCTGGTTTTGCTGATGCAGACTTCGCAGCACGTGGTGTTGAAGGAACGGTAGTAATTAAGTCGCCAGACACAGATGTCCTTGCTGTGAACTACTTTCCCACTACAGTCAAAACGTGGCTTGAAACTGGCACCATTACCAGTACAACAGATAAGCGCCGATTTGTTCCTGCGATTTGTGCTGCTGTCGGTCCGCAGTTCTGCAACGTACTTCCTGTCATGCATTCACTAACAGGATGCGACTCAGTTTCCTCCTTGTTTGGAATTGGGAACAAAACAGTTTTCAACGTTGTGATGCAAAAGTTGGTAGACCATTTCATGGCTCTTACTACCCTCGGAACCAGCAATAAAGAAGCAGCCCTATCAGCGGCGAGACCATCCACAGCAATGCTATACGACCCAAGGGGCAGAGAGAAGAATGCTCACTCCAACCTCAACCGTTTACGACTAAAGCTGGCCAACAAGAAAGGCAGGTCTATGGCGAAACGTCCCTCATGTGAAGCAAGTTTTGAGGAACATGCAAACGAAGGTACACGTGTCGTCACATGTGACCAAGCCAAACACTGGGTCCCCACTGGAGGATAGGAGAGAATTAAAAAGTGGAAAACTTGTACCTGTCTACTTCAATCGTCCAATGGCGTCAGACCTCCTTGAAGGTCCCATCCGCTCATGCACAAGTAGAAGTCGCTGCACAAACAACTGTTCTTGCAGTCAGAACAGTTTATGTTGCACAGAGCTGTCATGGCAATGAAAACTGTGGAAATCCACAGTCAGTTGGCGACCTAGACATTCCACGTGACACTGACGAGGATGACAGTGCAGCATAGGCGGGAAGAATGTTTCTAGTCGCCGCACCAAATCGACTTACAAATATGCAATCATTTGTGATGAAGAAATACTTTGCAAAAAAGAAAGGCAAAAAGCTCACTTTAAAGTCACATTATGGTGTTGCGTTGAGTACATTGCAATTGTATAATGATTATGGACTGGTGCAATTTTGAATATTGACAAATCGTTGATGACATTGTTTGACCATCACTACATGTGTACCTCTGTGTGTAGTTCGAGTGTTTATTACCTCCTTGTTATGGTGATAAACAATGCTTTATATGGTATATGGTATGAATTATGAGTATGTAGGTGACGTAGATACAAGCAACCAATGTATAACGCTTGCATGATGGCGCAATTTCCAACAATCATAGAGTTACGGTGACTCCTTTTGAATGCCGCTCCACATACACTGCTTCACCTCGCAGCGCCATGTCATGCCGCATTATGACGGAATGACATTGGTCTTTCACACAGCATATGACATCTCCATAATCGTGAAGTAGATGCGCCACCAGTATAACTTTGCGATGTTCGCTGAATTGTCAATATTTTGTAATATCTCCCATTTTATGGGTGACCTTGTTTGAGCGTGTCGTCAGTTTTACATTCTCATGATACAGCAAAGGTTTTTACCCTGTTTTTTAAAGCAGAGTTAGTTAGCGTGAAGACATTCTTTTTTTTTAAATAAACGGCTTGACCATGTTCTCTTTAAATAAAATAGCTATACAGCCAATTAAATATCAGGACTTTTTCAGAAACGCAACCAGTATAACTTTACGATGTTCGCTGCATTGTCAACCTTGTAATATCTATCATTTTATGGGTGATCTTGTTTGAGCGTGTCGTCAGTTTTCTGTTTCCATGATACAGCAACACTGTTTACAATCTTTTGAAGCAGAGATAATATTCTTTGTAAAAATATATCGCTTTAAATAAAGTAGCTATACAGCCAATTAAATATCAAGACGTTTTCTGAAGTGCGCAGTTTTAAAATTGAACGTTTGACGGTGACCTTGTTTGACCTTGGATTACCGCTTACTGCACCACTTGGCAACTCTGCGACATGCCTAGTTATAAAGGGGAGATGCAGGGCTTTCCAATGATATAACATTCATGTGTGTGTAGGGGGGAAGGGCATTTAAACTCCTAAAATAACGCAGTTCTTCCGGATTTGCCGCTCGCCTATCATATTTGGAAGGCTTTTTGTCAGGCAGCAGAATATTTAATTTATGTGCGCCGACATTAATTGTATCAACGTTTTTGACAAAGGCTGTCCCGTCGTACTTTTAAGGTATCACCTGAGTATCTCAGCGTAACGCAATCCAGCAAAAATAAATTGTTATGCCCTTTGTTGTATAATTTCGATGTTGTCTGATAAATATTGGGGCACGTTAGTGTGCCATACAGTGCATGCGTACTCTAAAACCTCTCTCACAACACTGACATATACAGTGACCAGA
The DNA here is from genome assembly GCA_964017155.1 of Oasisia sp. SBJ-2009. Classification (NCBI taxonomy): domain Eukaryota; kingdom Metazoa; phylum Annelida; class Polychaeta; order Sabellida; family Siboglinidae; genus Oasisia; species Oasisia sp. SBJ-2009. The sequence goes on from OZ024856.1 coordinate 36,592,061, forward strand.
TCTTTTTGTATAATCCCTGCACGTTTTAACTTATATAACTTGTACACACGTCTATTGGCCTACAGATCCTGAGAAATGGTCACACCTAACAGTTTGGCAAGTCAAATTTGTATTATTTGGCATGGCAAACTGTTGCTATATTTAGGTTTAAGCATAACCATTATTGTCCGATGACCCCAGTTCGGAAATACTAACAGTATGCCTCCTCCATATTCATCCATACTTTGTCTAATTTCGCCTGTCCATGTGTTACAACATTAATTACTTGAACATGTCGATAGTGTTTTTTTCTGAATGTTATCACGCAACCTTTTGAAGTCGCCAATTATAATCACACCACATTCAGGATGTTTGCGTACCTGTATCAATACACGTGATTAGATTATCACGTATTTTCAAATACGTCGTTATTGGAGAATAATATATACATGCCAACAGCATACATGATAATTTTCGGGGCATCTTGTTATGGCATAACCGTAATCCACAATACGTCTACATCATTAACCTCCATCATTTAATCTCTTATACAATAAATCATTTCTAATGTAGCAAGCTACCCCACCGGCTCATTCATGACTTCTATCTTTTCTCACCAAGTAAACCCTTACATAGTAAGGCTGTTTGAATCCATAACAACCAAATAAAATATATTATTATTATTAGTATCATTGTAGTCTTTAAACCATGTCCCATTAACACATACAATTGAAACATCATGTGTTGCTACAGTTACATGCAGTTTATCCACCTTTTCACTGTTCAAAGATCTGGCATTTAAATTAATTAGTGAAGGCAGATCGCATATGCGTATTTTGTCCGCTGTGTGATTCGAAACATAAAACCGCGTTGTATCAGAGTTCTCGGTTTGTGAGTTCGAGGAATGTTCCATGGCCATATCGTTCCATGGCCATATCGTCCATTTGTAATCACGGGTATGATGTTTTTCTTTGTGTCCCCGTTCCCCCCTCCCCGCACTGATGATACAGCACTGTGTCCCTCCGTTCGACACGTGTCGGCGTTGTTGTTGATGTTGGCGTTTGTAGAGCCTCGCTGGCTGTTCCGGGAGCGAGAGATTCAACAGCAATCTGCCAATTCCGCTCTCATATAGGTGCAGCCTCTCTCTGTGGAAAGCTGAGTCATCGGCAGTCCCGTTTCGGAAAGTGAAGTTTGCGTTGTTGTCGACGAATGTGACGTCGACTTCGTTGCACGCTTCCTTCACTTTCATGTTGACGTCCACCCATCCATCTGGATCGGCTGGGCGTTTTGACGGCAGTACGCTGCTCACCGTTTTCTTTAACGTCAGCAACATCTGCTTCACTCGTTGCTTCGTGCGTACCTCCAACGATGACTCTATCGTAGATTGTTGAATTTTGCTCAATGGTGGATGGTTGTGATACATTCTCGCGTTTCTTCCAAGAAAAGATCGACAAATTACTAGTTAATTTGCACCGCACTACTGCCGTTGACGGGGAACCTGGTGAAACCCCTTGTTTTACTGCATCCATCGAAGTGTTCGAGCCAACTACAACCGCCGAAATGTCTAATACTCTTGGCATTACGGGTAAAACATGCATACTCGATCAACTACCTACTAAGCAACTCAATGACAACGTGGAAAGTATTGTGCCTATCATCACATATATTACTACCGCTTCACTCGAGAACGCAGTCATGCGTGCACTGCTTAACAGGCAATTCTCCGTCCATTGCTGGCGCTCAACAAAACTGGAGGTAGAAACCACATCTACCGTGACTTTTGTGTCGTTGTCAACAAGTCACTACGTGCCGCCAAATCTGAATACTATGAGAAACAAATCAAGCAGAGTCGACATGACACTAAGACGATGTTTCGAGCGGTAAACACCCTGATGGGAAACAACAGAGGATGCCCATTGCCTAAACACTTCAGATGTTCAACTCGCCAGTGACTTTTCACACTTGTTCACTGCAAAAGTGTCGATGATCCGCGACTCTCTGTGTCTTAAAGACACCTGGTATCTTACGACACCAACATATGATGACGTTCAAGTGACACTAGATACCTTTGTCCCGACGACAAATGAAAAAATCATAGGCATCATAAAATCTTCGCCTGATAAGTCTTGCAAACTGGACCCCATTCCAACTTGGCTACTGAAATCATGTGCTCGTGAACTAGCACCAGTAATAGTGGCTATTGTGAATATATCTTTTGAAACGTCCAAAATGCCTGCAGAGCTTAAGTACGCCCACATTAGACATCGACTGAAGAAACCATCTCTTGATCCAGAGTTACTAAGCAACTACCGACCAGTGTCAAACCTGCCATTAATCTCCAAGACAATGAAGAAAGTTGTCAATACTCGAATCGAGCAACATCTGCTAGAAAACAATCTGCACGACCCATTGCAGTCTGCCTACAGAAAACAACACTCAACCGAAACAGCTTTAATCAAGATACAACATGACATCGTCCAGGCACTGGACAGCGGACGTGTTGCAGCGCTTGTTTTTTTAGAGTTGTCAGCAGCATTCGATTCGATTGATCACGCCATCCTCCTCGAGAGATTGAAAGAAACACATGGCATTTCTGGCGATGCATTATTATGGATGGCATCGTATTTGCGCCAGCGATGCCAACAAGTCATCATTGGTGAAGATGCTTCGGCTGATGTAACACTGGGATATGGCGTCCAACAGGGATCCGTGCTTGACCCAAAACTTTACTCAATTTACACACGACCACTCGGAAACATTATAAGGCATCATAAATTAGACGTGCACTTTTATGCGGACGACACACAATTATATGTCTCTTTCATGAATAGTGACCGTGAAGAACGTACAGCAGCAGTTACCCGGTTGAATGATTGCATCAGAGACGTTCGTACTTGGCTAACGAGAAATATGCTCAAGCTGAATGAGGAGAAGATGGAAGTGATCTTGTTCACATCCAAGCACGGAATTAAATCACTGTTACCTTCGGGGAACAACAACAGCTACAATCATCTTCCGTCCGTGATCTTGGGGTTATCTACGATCAACACCTGAATATGAGTCAGCATGTACATTCGGTATGTCGAACAGGATAATACCACATGAGTAATATTGGGAGAATCCGACGGTATCTCACCTCAGATGCAACAAAGACACTGGCACATGCCTTGGTGACCTCAATATTAGATTACTGTAACTCGCTACTTTACGGTTTGCCCGCGAATCATCTTGCGAAAATGCAACGCCTAGAGAAT
>OZ024856.1:36600293-36602793 GCA_964017155.1 Oasisia sp. SBJ-2009
ATGATGACACTATTAAGTTAGTCACAAACAAGCGTGCTTGAAGATTGATCGGAAACAATATATATTTAAAACTGGTTGTTTGTTACCCTTTTTAAGTAAAACGAACCCAAACTATATCATGTAATACCAGGTACACCAAAAGAATGTTGTGAATTGGCAGAATGCGGTTAAATAAAAATAGCTGCACATGTCGCATCATATAATATGTGACATTGTGTGAAGCGACGCTAAGAACCCGTTTTGGTTTGGCAATATAATGTCAGCCGAACCGCTGAACCTCTAGAGGGTTACTTTTTATCGGTCGGTTATGTCAGCATAGTCCAGAACGATGACCTTGTGCCACTGTACGATGCCGTCTACTGTCACTGTTCGTTTTACGGACTCCAACGGCTTCGAAACGTTCCGAAAGTGGAGGTGGTATGTTTAGCACCCTCAGATCATCCGTTTACAAAACACCTTTCTGTTCCTAAAACTAGGTGACTATTGGCAAACGTGCGTTCTCTGTTGCTGCGCCAACAACTTGGAGTCAATTCCCTATTACGATTAAATCTTCTGAATCAATAGACACCAACTGAACACATATTTGTCTTGAAATCGCTTTTCCACCAGAAAATGTTCGGCTATTTCATGCTCCAATGACATCTTTTGCCTGTCCCCGTGATTGACCAGCCAAATGATTTTGTTTGTTGCGCCTCTGAGCTTGAACCTTTTATGGATATAAATACTATAAAAGTGTTACCATTATAAGTATCTAGTAGTATTATTATTTATGGTCGCCTAGCACAATATCCAGCTGTACTGCATATATACTTTGTAATGCACTGGATGCGACATGATCCACTTGGACAAATCGAACAAGTATTAACACGATTGGTATGGGTGGAAATTCGTATGGAAAACATGGTAGCGCCGCCTAACGTACGAGGAATACTCAATTTTCTTCCAAAACAAGACGACGCACAATGCCACACTGACACAGTGGTCGCGTGACAAGACGTCAAATCTCACACCCTGCACGCTGTCACCGATACTTGCCGGTGTCTCTGTTCCAGTGTCTCATTAGTCGAAAGACACGTTTCTTGTGAAACGTGCAGGACGTGTTTGGCAACGTGTTAAGTAAAACGTTGCAGCAAGACATCCTAATTCAGATAAACATGGCTGGATGTACGAAATACGTCACTAATCAGGATAACATCAGATTACGAGCGTTGCACAATGGCTATCATCTCACCAGGAATACAAGTGTTTATTACATGATATTTGAAACGCCACAGCAAACAGAGTACTCAGGTTGTAAAGTGATGAAAATGACTGTTGTACCTTATTAAATGGATGGGGCGATATCGGAATTATCCTGGCCATAATCTTAGCATCTATGTTTTTACAGTAGAATGTGTATGTGCGATACGAATCTCTGAAGAAAGTCCCATATGAGATTTACTACAATATAATAATGAACTTCAACAACAAAGTAGGTATGTCATGCCGGGTTCCTAGTGGAAGGTCCTCAGTACAGTGAAATATCTAACTTTGTCAAATAACTTTTCTGCCCCTTATATTCGATTTATAAATCCAGAACCTACAACTTCAACTATCTTGCTTGCAAACACAAGCACACATACACATAACCGCACACACACACATATACATACGCGTACACACACATACATACATACATAAATATATATATATATATATATATATATATATATGCACACACACACACACATATATATATATATATATATATATATATATATATATATATATATATATATATATATATATATATATATATATATACATATATATATATATATATATATATATATATATATATATATATATATATATATATATATATATATATATATATATATATATACTCCTAAAGGCAGCTTATGTAGGCCGATTATGCATATAGGACTCGCTTATGTAGACCGCTGTTTTATGTAGACCAAAACTGGTCTACATAAAGATTCGACGTGTTAGTTCACAACTAACACAATTGAATTGATCAGTACCATTCCTTGTGCACACAGTTCATATGACAGTGAAGTACTGTGCGTAATTATTTTTTAAATGAACAACATCTTAAGTGATTTTGAGCATGTTTTCTCCAGCGCCGTGCATATTTTTGTGTACATTGTGTAGGGTTATGTGTACCGGTTCAAAGTTCTTAGAAATCTATATTTATGGTATATATCGAACGAAGGGTTGGAGTATCGTGTTCAGTGTATGATATGCTTCATACTGATGCAAAAGGCTATATTATTATGTGTAAATTAGTAAAATTTGCATTTTGTCTTTGTTGCGGGCTGATAGATCCCTCGAATGTTGGTGTTGCCGTTGGTATTCGGCAATTAATTTTACAGCATTCACTAAATTGTTAAATTTACTGCATAAACATGTATCACAACATAGCTAGATTCGGCGTCTACCGCAAAAAAGGCTAACTAAATATATGCAGCTTCCGGCGTTGCTCCGGTCTACATAAATC
>OZ024856.1:36612793-36617793 GCA_964017155.1 Oasisia sp. SBJ-2009
TTATTTTGTCTTCACTCATGGGATCTGTCATTGTTCTGCACAATCGGCCAGAACAGATGTGTAGGCGGTTCCATTGTAATAGCAGTTTCGCTACTGCTGCTGTTCTTTCCGTCTTTCTCCACGTGTCGCGTCTCGACCTCGGTCGATGTAATGCCATATTCGGCCTATCACCGGATCAGTCCGTTGTGCTTCCTGGATCTCGTCCGTCCTAAAACTAGGTAGGACCGGTGACTCTACATTTTCCAGTATGTCGCGTCTTTGAGTAGTGGTGGCTTGGACCGTTCCTTTGAGTAACTTCCGGCGTAAGTCGCATGACAAACCCGTTACTTGCTGGATATCCGCTATCTCTTCTTCTCCGAAGACTGTGACCTCCGTGGTTGCAGTCGGGTGTGGTTTCCTGCTCAGTCCATCACCCGATGCATTAAGTCGCCCGGGCCGATACCTAGGATGTCCTACCTGGCTACCCTGTATTGCATTAGTCGCGGTGCTATCTTTCGAATTACCTCTGTATTCGCGATTTGTTGATTGTTCCCCATTACGACGCCTGTCACTAGCGCGCTTCCAGCACCTCGCGAAGGTGTGACCCCTTCAGCTACAGTACTCACAACACACCGCGCCGCCGCTGCGGCGCGGTGTGTTGTGATTACAACACACCGCGCGGGGCTCCGGTCTGTCAGAGTTCACCACACCCACTGGCGCCTGTTGTTGTGATCGTAACAAAGTAATCAAAAAAGTTAATACAATACTACTTTGATGAAATGAGGATATACTAATAAAACAAATATGTTACTTTAAAATACAGACTTAAATTGGCACACAACTGCACACTATATTAAAAATGAATAAATAAGTAAAATAGTATAAACATGTAGTAAATAAAAATAAAATAGTATACATATATACTATACTAAACACATATATCCATAGGTGTTTCACATAAGTGAATAATAATAATAATTCAAGTACCCTGTATATATGGTCAAATCAATACATCATCATATTTGTGATGATATATTCCTACATAGCTACAGTTGGTATGCTGTCAAATGTCAACAATATAGGTAAGTAATAATTTTTGAGGAACTTCTACCTCCCCTCAGACCATACAGAGCAAATATATGTTAGGAGTGTTATTAGCAACAAAACCAAGCTGCTCACAGGTGACAACTAAAAAATGTAACCTGCTTTCATTGGTATGACCTCAGTGATAATAGTTTTCGTTCTTACTAGAAAATGTGGTCAATTTTCAAATGATCTAATGAAATTTTTGACTGAAGAAAAGCAAATGAAATCTAACTAAAATAATAGCCATACTGAAATAAAAGTACTTGAAATATTATTTGAGAAAAAAATCAAATAATTTAGGGAAGTATTTCAATAAAAATTTATTCAACCGATTCATTTTACGTAGTGTCACATACAATTACAAATAGTTAATAAAATGTAATTACATTTTAATTATGAAGTTGTATTTAAATCTATGTTTGATCATGTATTCGCATCATTTAAAAAAATTGTTGTCATTCAAGTACTTCAAGAAGTACTTCAGTAAATACGTATTACCTAGTATGTTAAAATAGAGTCACATTGCATAAAGGTTTTGTGAAATTTAAACTATTTGATAAATCACACGTTACCTGGACGTTTATCGAGTGACAATTCTCCCTGTTGACATATGCTCGTGCTCGTGCGAACGTGGGTCCCGTCGATTCATGCCGCCGCGGTGGGGAATCCCGCTAGCCGGAGGAACTCGCCTTCTGTCGGTCGGCTTGTTGTTGCGTCGGTAGCTGTGCCCACTCATGCATCCGAGCGAACAAAGCGTTGGTCACACGGTGGATGGTTCGGGAAGCGGTTGACTGGTCGATACGGATGGTCTCAGCCACCAATTTTTGAAACAAACTCGCATACGTGTCTATAACTTGCAGAGTAGCCGGCAAGGAGCCTTATCGCGTGTCGATCGGGGTACTCTAAGTCGTCTAGCAGTTCATCCACGATTGTTAGGATATCGTGACGGCGAAATCTAAACTTGTCGTATAACTCTCCGTCATCGTACATATCCAGTGGATTCTTCCTATCCCGGAATACCCGATTTCGCGTCAAATTCCTCCTGTGTTGACTTCTCCAAACTACTACGGCCGCCATTTTTATACCCACCTCCTAAGAGTTACACCTCCTAGCTAGAGGGCCTAGAGATAGGCGGTCGCAGTGCGGGCAACAGCCTAAAATCGAGCCTATGCGGTGCTCATGCATACCGGATTAGCGAACTTGCGACCTCGCAACCGAGTTATACCCAGTTTCGCGACTTAGTCCCTGGCCATGCATACGGCGCCAGGGTTTCCACCATCTCTTCCAGACGATCCAGTTTTTCCTCCCCCGTCACCAGGTCTTCTCGTGCTGTCGCCATTTTTTATCGGCTCCCCTGGGAGCTTTCGTCGTCGAATCCCACTTCTGACACCACTTGTAAGCAAGTCGAACGAGGGGTCTTTGTGTATTCAATGCGTTTATTTATAACGAATACAGCTTTCAGAGGGCGGCACGCTCCTCCAATAATTCGCCATCGCACCACTTGGCGCTTATCAGGCCGCTGGTTATACTGGGTTACTGGGTGATTATGCAAGTGTGACCGGTCGCTGAGACGTAATTATTGACCGGTCGCTGGCCTAGGGCAAACTGCGCCTCAGCAGTTGTCCAGCTTGACCAGCTGGGCGTGGCATTATACTTCAGTGCTCTCTGGTGACTATGAGTATCCACCAGGGTTACATATTGGCCTCGTTTCGATCATTTGTGATTATTTGGCCATGTGTTTGCAGTGTATGGATGCCAATGCATTTTCGTTTGTTTGGTTTGATGAATGCCCATAATTGTTTTGGCTTTGTTTTTAGACTTTATACTTTATTTGTGGGTATGATTGCGCTTATTTGTGTATGTCGACGAGTATGCTTGTGATTTATATGCATATGTGAATGCGCATGTATTATTTCTTTATATATATATATATATATATATATATATATATATATATATATATATATATATATATATATATATATATATATATATATATATTCCTTATGTTTATCTAGTGTCAGGTTTCCCGAAATGTCCCGACTGGTATCCAAAAGGAATACTTCTAATACACATTCTTCTTCATATTACCTTTATTCACATTAGAAAAGTGTATCGGAATATAGCAAAGTTATTAAACGTTTACTCTAATTTCAAATCATGTATAGATCTTTATTCTCATCCACCTTTGTGTTATATTAAACAACATACGTAACATTTAAAATTCGGCAATCTTACAGACCCACTTAAACAAAAGATGACGTTAAAACGTGCATACGATAGACAGGGTATCACCATGATAACGAAGTCCTTCGGGTGCCATCAGACATTGACTTGATCTGCGTGAACTGTTACCAACCATTACAGTTAGGCTACACCGGATTTGTTGCAGGAGAAAAACCTGGAAAATGTCTGAAGATCGTGACACCGTCTCCCATGCCGCAGTGTGCCCGGCCCTTTGACTGATGTTTTAGCGACGACCAATGCCCGGGCACACTAAAATGCTGTCGGCCATACTTCTGTAGCGGTTATAAGTGTATGCCTCCCGTCACAGGTAGGCTCGTCGGTAGCTGAGTTGACCAACATGTTGCATACTATTTGAATATTTCCATATTAGATTATGTATGCACGGCAGGTAATTTTCTGTCAATGGTAAAATGTAAACAAATGAAGCCATATATGTATATATGTATATATGTATATATATATATATATATATATATATATATATATATATATATATATATATATATATATATATATACATATATATATATATATATATATATATATATATATATATATATATATATATATATATATATACATATATATATATGTATATATATATATATATATATATATATATATATATATATATATATATATATATACATATATCGTTTTATCTTCAAACTATGCTAACTAGTAATATCTGAAATCAGTATATTAATTAAAATGCACATGGTTCAATTGGAACTGTAATATCGTTCTTCCTGGTGATACAGCACTCAACTGTCCTCCACAAACATGAATCGAATAGGTAAATGTATTGTTAAACGCATCATACAGACAAACATACTTACTCCACGTCTAACAGCAACCGTGGCTACTGCACTCATACGAACATATGTGTTTCTTTGCACAGTTCCGAAACCCGGCCAATGTCCGGTGTTTGTGATCCCCAACCCGCGCCCGATGTGCAAGCTCCCGAATCCCAAGTGCGAGGACGACGCCGACTGCCCGGGGAACGAGAAGTGTTGTCGACGAGACATCTGTGGCGGGTTGGAGTGTGGGCCGCCAGCTCCAGGTAACTGCACCGGAAGTCTCGTAGTTGCACCGGAAGTCTCGTAGTTGGTTGAATATTATACAGTCTTCCATATTGTTATAAGCAGGACAGTTTAAATCGTCATACTAAATCCGCGTTTAATGTCTAGTTATTTTGGCGTCTATTGGTATACCATTATACTAGTATGATTTTTTAAATTTAGATAACATGTTATTACAGGTATTAATTAAATTGTTTAATTTCACATTTCCTTTAACTTGTTTGAAATAATGTTTGAATGGTTAAAATATCATCATAGCAGGTAAATACACATCACACATCCAAGTATCAAGTATTTATCTCACAAGCTAATTAATTAACACATGGCTGGTAATACCAACTGCCCATGTATCTACTTTACAATGATTCCCATTTACTTTGTTATTTTTATATGTTAACATACTTCAAACAAATACGTCTGACAAATGTGTCACCATAAAATGATACCACCACCATAAAGGTTTGTATCCGTATTAACTCCCCTTTCCAGAAGAAGAACCGTGCTTTTGCAAGTACGGACCACCGCAATGTAACAGATGGGGTGACCCCGTCTTGTGTGGACCAAGTTCGAACCTACAGAATTGTGCGCCAGGCTATAACTGCAACA
>OZ024856.1:36622793-36660293 GCA_964017155.1 Oasisia sp. SBJ-2009
ATGTTTTGGATACAGTGTCAAAGTCAAGGTCAAATCAGAGGTCAAAGGTCAAATTTGACCTAAAACCAGGAACAAAGCACCTCTACAGACCATCTCCTCTACAGTAAATTGTATATTCTTGTCCCAAGCTTTTCATTTTCAAGAACCGCTTAACACAAAAAACGAATGCTGTTGTATGTTTACTAAAGTTCCCTTCAGTATGCTAAGTCACTACAATAACTTATTCAGTCATTTGACAGGTTTTCAATTTGACATGCTGGAATGTGTTGACCATAACGTGTCACATTTAATGTATTTGTACTTTAACCATTAATATTGCGTGTTTGCTTAACAGTTGTTTACTTCTTATGATAATGCAGAGTAATTGCATTTATTTAGCAATCACATTTTACCGGATCTGTTTAAGGAAATGTCAATATTAAAAAAGATATTAAGTTTGACAGTTTGTCCCATGGATATTGTGTCGTAGCCATAACGTTTCAAGAACAGTGCCAATGCTCGAAATCGTTGAAACTAGTACAAACCATAACTGCTCACCCCGACACTGTATTAACTACGCTTGTGAATCTCGAGAGGGCTCTCAATAGTTTTGGGATGTAGTACACCCACATCACAGTCGACCTCCAACTGTATCAGACTGCATGCCTAGTCCAATGGAACGATCCTCTGCGCTGGACCAACGTCATACTTCACCCGTGTATGATGCACACTCTCATGAGTTTCCTGGGCTGTGTAGGAAAACTGATGAAGGCATCAGGAGTGGACATCTCATCAGCGCAGCGTTTGCTGGTATCACCAGCATAGACAACGGAAAGGCCTGGACCAATGCTCTACGGGCATACCGTCTCACCATTGCCGTGTTGCTGCATAATTTCTATTCGAATGGCGTCAAGACATATGAGGAGCTGAATGTCTACCTGGAGACAGCCAGAGGGCACCCGACCGGGAGGCTATGGGTGGACTGCTTTGTCAAGCCTACACTGTTGTCGCTCATGTTCCTGCGCGGAGAGTGGAACGGTGACTTCCTCCTCCAGCAGCACTGTCTCAAGGCAATGCTGTCATACTTCTTCGCAGCAGGTCACCACAATTATGCCCGCTACATGAGCTGGTATGTGCAACAGATGGAGCACCTTCCCCACCCTGCCAAGGAGGACCCACTGGTAGGTGCACACGTCTGTCGGCACTCGGATGGGGGGAACGCAGACATATATCAAGCGAGGGGAGGGTTCTGGAGGTACGAAGGGCATTTCAACGAGCCCCGAGCATATAGTTTGTCTGGGTGAATAGTTTCAGTGTGTGCGCCCACCTTGACATCGCCATGAAACATATGTACAATGAAGCTGGGGAGGAGCAGAAGCCACACGGTGAAGTAGATGGGGAGGAGAAGAATAAGCACAAGGAGGAAGGAGAGGGAAGAAGGAGCCTGGACGAGGCCGATCGGAAGAAGATCGCGGTGGAGCAGGAGAAGTACAGTCACCCCCTCAATGACCAGCAACCAGGTGTCTATAACATCTGCAATGGCCAAGTGGCGCCAGACATATTGAATGTTCAGAACGCATTGGCCATCGGGAGTGAACAGAGCAGGCAGTTCTCCGCTTCGCTAAGCAGTGAATTCCACAAGACAATAAAGAAGAAAATCAAAACAATGGAGTTGCTCAAGAAGGCAGTCACTGTCAAGGGGAAGGCCATCTACGACATCGAGACGCTGTTCAGTCGGCTGTTAGTCGTGGGGCAGCACTGCAGCATTAATATAGCCGATGTCTTCCACTTTGAACTGAGTCCGGCCCTGATCGATCAGTACGGCTGTTTGAGGAAGGGTGACAAGGCCGTGCTCGTCAAGTCTCTCAGCGTCTCTGTCATGACTCCATGTGCTCCAAACGTGGTGCTGGTTGATGCCGGCCAGCTTCTGTACCACGTCGTCTGGCCAGTCTCCGGGACTACAGGAGACCTGGCTGCATGCTTCGGCGCTCGACTGGCCCAATATACTCCTGTCTCAAAAAAAATCATTCTATTCGACAGATATGACCAATATGCTGCCAGCCCAAATGACCATGAGCGGACGAGAAGGGGAAGAGCCAAGGAAGTATGTCTAACCCCAAACACCTTCCTTCCATGCCGAGAAGTTATTCTTCATAATTCCAAGAACAAGAATCTGCTTAACAACTTTCTATGCAGCTATCCCCTTCCACACAACATCCAACTTGTCAACATGCTGGACTGTGTCGTTACCCATGATGAGGCAGACGTCACCCTCTGCAGCTATATGCTGAAACCGGTGGCAGAAGGCGCCCAGACCATCCGAATCCTCAGTGATGATACCGACGTCTTCGTTCTGTTGGTGTACTGGACATCAAGGATGCAAGTTGTCGCAAAGATTCAAATGGAAAAGTGGAATGGCGATGTCTTGGACATCAACGAAACTGTTCAGCGGTTAGGCCCCAGAAAGTGCAGTCAACGTCTCGGTATCCACGCACTGTCAGGCTGCGATACAGTGTCATGCCCCATTGGAAAAAGAAAAAGTCAGCGCTCAAGCTCCTAGATATAGATATACCAGGTCTCGATGAAGGGCTCGGTCAGCCCACGCTCAGCTCCAGGAGACAGCACACACATTCTTCTTACTCCTCTACGGACAGAAGGGATGTACAATAATGAATGACGCACGTGCTCACTTCTACCGTGGACATAAGAAACCTCCGCCACTGAAGAAACTTCCACCGACTGACGCCAACCTGCAGCTGCATGTGCTCCGAGCTCATCTTCAAATGCTACTGTGGAAGGGCCAACGTGATCCAGCTGAATAAGCTAGAAATATTGCCAACTTTGGTTGGAACATCGAAGGCTCCGCCATCACACCGGCCATTTCAACAGCGCCAGTTGCTCCCCAAGCACTACTGGATGTCATAAGCTGTAGCTGCACTGCAGAGTACAAGGCATGCAGCAGCACACGCTGCTACTGCAACAGCGCAGGCCTTTCATGCACGGACTACTGCAAATGCGAGGGAGGAGACATCTGCTGTAGTCCGTTCATCAGCAAGCTGATGGATATCGAAGACGATGAAGGGGGGCCAAGTGTCGATGACGAATAAATATATTCTTTATTTCCTTGTTATAATATGCATGCATATCGAAAAGGCTGATAAATAAATTCAAATTCACATATGTTTTATTTCCTTAATATATACATGCATCTCGAATACTGAGAAATGCTAAAGGTTGTACAAGTAAATTTGATTTTTGACCTCTGATTTGACCTTGAATTTGACACCGTATCCAAACAAGTACTCCAGAAATGGACTCCCCGTCCTGGAAATCCCTTAAAAAGAGGTATTATACGACCATCTATGTCATCGAGATCAAAGGTTGAATATTTGCTGAAATTCAAGATGGCCGAGACGGCCATCTTGAATTATCAGAAATGCTCAAGGTTGCACAAGGTGCAACCAAGCTAATTTTGCTCTCCTAACTATATCAAATACATTTGCATAAAAACGTTTACAGTTATTACCATTGCAAGGTCATCATTTTGGCAACTTGACTATGATACATGTTCACTGTGGCACTGAAATGGACATCGACAAAACAAGTGCAGTACGCAGAACTTGGTTTCTAAATTAATTCGCTATCACACTGAAAAGTCTGGGCTTCCGAAAGTTTCTCGAATAACAGTTTTTATTTTGGTTCAGAATAGCCCGAATGAAGAGGGATGTATTTTTGGACGATTGGACGTTTGGTTTTAACATCATACCGTATTCTTCTCTAACTCTCTCTGAACGCTTTCTGAAACCTTTCCGAATAGTTCGAATGTTTCTCGAATAGCCAGTTTCCTCTCTGTTCGCTTTCCTAATGCTTCTCGAACAGCTGGAGTCTACACCGTCGTTACACAAAATAGTTAGAATAGCGGGAGAATTTCAAACGATGCTCGGAATTTGAAAGAAAACAAAATGCCACGAAGGAATGCAGCAGCCAAGAAGGGAAATCAGAGGGTGCCCACCCCGGAGGTGGAGGAGGAGTTCGGACAGGGGCCCAGCAGGTGCAGCAGGGGGCCAGCAGGAGCAGCAGGGGGCCAGCAGGAGCAGCAGGGAGCCAGCAGGAGCAGCGGGGCCCAGCAGGAGCAGCAGGGGGCCAGCAGGAGCAGCAGGGGGCAGCAGGAGCAGTAGGTGGCCTGCAGGAGCAGCAGGGGGTTAGCAGGAGCAGCAGGGGGCCAACAGGAGCAGCAGGGGGTCAGCAGGAGCAGCAGGGGGCCAGCAGGAGCAGCAGGGGCCAGCAGGAGACCGAACAGGGGCCTGCAGGAGCAGCAGGGGGCCAGCAGGAAACCGGACAGGGGGCCAGCAGGAGCAGCAGGGGCCTACATGAGCAGCAGGGGCCTACAGGAGCAGCAGGGGGCCTACATGAGCAGCAGGGGGCCTACAGGAGCAGCAGGGGGCCAACAGGAGCAGCAGGGGGCCAGCAGGAGCAGCAGGGGCCAGCAGGAGCAGCAGGGGCCTACAGGAGCAGCAGGGGGCCAGCAGGAGCAGCAGGGGGCAGCAGGAGCAGCAGGGGGCAGCAGGAGCAGCAGGGGGGCAACAGGAGCAGCAGGGGCCAGCAGGAGCAGCAGGGGTCTACAGGAGCAGCAGGGGGCCTGCAGGAGCAGCAGGATAGCCAACAGTAGCAGCAGGGGGCCAGCAGGAGCAGCAGGGGGGCAACAGGAGCAGCAGGGGGCCAGCAGGAGCAGCAGGGGGCCAGCAGGAGCAGCAGGCAGAGCTAATGCTCCCAGTATGCGTGTAATGATTTCGTAACTTTTTTAAACAGATCGCTTCTCCGGTTCGAACGCTTCCAGAAAGGGGCATTCGTTGCATTAGCGAGCTCCAGGAAAATTATTTTGAACAGACCCAAAACAATTTTCGACCACACCGAATGGGTTCACGAACTGCCAGAATATTCCAGGAACATCACGAACTCAGCTATAAACCAGTTAGAACCAAAAACGCATGTCAAAAATGTTATTCAAGAAACGTTTGGAACCCCATACTGTTCAGTGTGACAAGGCCTTTCCGTTCGTCTCGTATTCGCGTGGTTACCGTATATGTATTCCTGCACGATAAATGCCTCCTTCTTTCGTCTGCGTTTTATTCAACTGAAGCTCTTTCACTCGGGCGTGGGTGATTAAATCCAGTACGCTGTGGGAATATCGCCAAGCTCATTCCAAAGTGAGTGTTTACTCGCTGACACGCTCATGGCTATAAAACGCCACAGGGAAGCGACTATTCCAGGTTGAGTTAATGTATATAAGCACACACACGTCTTCGTGAAGGTATAACGAGGTATTTACATTCACGGCGCCATGCATCAAAGTAAACCTGTACACTGAGGTAGAGGCGCCACGGGTAGCTTCGCGTAGGAGGTGGACATGTCTGTATTTTAGTTCTTTGATACGTTACGAATAAACAGTTGATAATGATCCCAGCAGTTGTGACGTCGTATTACATAAACAAATTATTAAATATTGTGAAACCGGTGCAACTTGGTGCAGACGCAGACGCAGACGCAGACGCAGACGCAGACGCAGACGCAGACGCAGACGCAGACGCAGACGCAGACGCAGACGCAGACGCAGACGCAGACGCAGACGCAGACGCAGACGCAGACGCAGACGCAGACGCAGACGCAGACGCAGACGCAGACGCAGACGCAGACGCAGACGCAGACGCAGACGCAGACGCAGACGCAGACGCAGACGCAGACGCAGACGCAGACGCAGACGCAGACGTGTTGACTGAGAATGTTTGGCGTATAACATGTTTTGTCATTACCAATTGTAAAACTAGGAATAGCGCTAGGAAAGATGAAATATTAATATAATTACCCATAAGTCCATTCTCATGACGGTGGTGTAGTACTGTGTACTCAAAAATAATTACCCCTGCTTCCGTAGCATGTCATGTGACACGGACCTCTCAACACCAGCCGTTGTTGTTAAACGGATACTCCAGTCAGTGAGAGATTCACAGTATTTACTTACATATGTATACTATATTGGTTGTGCATAGTAATTGTGCACAACTGTTGTTATTAAACAATTAAATATAGTATAATTGTACTAGAAATATTCTATTTTGGATTCAGGGCGCCGCCATCTTGAGGCACAGAACCAGTTGACATAAACGGCTTACGTCAGTGGCGCAAGCACGTTCGAACATCCTGTCTCTCCAGTGGTTTTTGATATATCCAGAACGTCGCGGATTGCTTACGTCACTGCCACAATGTTTCGCGAAAATTCCGCCAATCATTGCTTTTTTCAACAATGCGCCAGTGACGTAAACGTTTTGACTTACGTCACTGGTTCTATGTCTCAAGATGGCAGCGCCCTTAATCGAAGGCGCATGTTTTTTGATATTATTAACATATAATTAATTGTTTATTAACGATCTTTGTGCACAATTCCTATGCACAATCAATACATTATACATATAAATTAATATTATGAGTCTCTCACTGATTGGAGCATCCCTTTAATGTTTCAGATGATCTTTACAAACAACGATCTACCACGGAGTACTGAGGTAGATGTAATTAGCACCTGGCACTGACGTTGTCTCAACATTCTAGCAAACAGATGCCGATATGCAGAACTCACACAAAGCAATTCTGAGTAACAACTCAATGACGCAGTGAACCATGTTAGCGTGACAACACGTAACAGGCGCGACTGGCTCGATGATGTCGTCACTTGACAGAGCTGCCGCTATTAGGATGTCTACATTGAGGGGACACACCTGGCGTGAATTGTACAGAGCATTTGTGGAACAAGTGTGCAGCGTGTCAATTCAGGTCAAGCAAACACGTCTGTGTATCGGAAATATCACGTGAATAATGCTAAACCGAGCATACTGTATTAACCGAGCATACTACAATATTCATAGTCAGCCACAGACAATATAGCAATTACTCCTAATTCAAATGAGTTTCACTTTGCGCATGACATCATATACAATAATGTAATATTATTATAATTGACGATTATAATTGTATTTACAACATACACTTCAATAATGTAACCTCGTAATGGTCTATAATTAAAGGGGGACTGAAGCGGCTGAACAACCACAGCCCAAACATAAGAACATATAATTTACAGCACTTGTCACTATGATTTGACAAGCACAGCGTCACGGTATATTTTTAATAATTTTTTTAACTGAGCTACTTTCAACACAGGGCGCTGCCATATTGCCTAGGGCTTCTGAGCGGCGTTTCCGGTTTGATTGCCGCGTTGTTTACAATCGCGGAAGCCGCGAGTCAATAGGCAACGCAGCATAGCTCTCACAAAAACGGGCCAAACGCATTAAAACAAACATAATTAAACTATTTAATGCACTGTATGGCTAATAGATATATTATGATTGTTAGCAAGCAACTTTCACATACTTCTACGAAAAGATTCCTGCAGAAAAAGCAGGTTAAACATGATGAAGTTGGCGTGTCCGCCGGCGGCAAGTTCGACAAGAGTCTGCGGTGGTCACTTTCAAACGCCGAATGCAAGCCTAATTGCAAACGTGACGAACACAAAGAGACACTGAACATCAAAACATAAGTTTCGATCAGAGCAACAGGTCCGTGTTTGATCGATTTGCTTGCAAATAAGTACGCAGCGACGAAGTAAAGTTCGTCGAACTCGATAGGAAAACCGGACATGATTTCCTTATTTGGAAGGCGATTCGGCGCGTAGGAAATGACAGCTTGTTGTTACCAAGGCGACTCGGCACTCACGAGTTCAGTCATGTATCGTTACGACGACAATTTAGTCCCACGGTTGTATTTCACTGTCTGCATAATACACGAATGTGATCTTAGCGAAGTTTAAATATAATGAGAAATGTGAACATAATAAAGTACATATATGTGTGGATAGTTGTATATCATTTGCAATTTATATAATCCACAGATTTAGTCTAGAACACTCGGTCGTTGACGTTTCTTCGCCGGCAAGCTGTACCTAGTCCTAGCAACCAGCGGCATTGTGCCACGGTTGGTAGATAGAGTTAGAGTTCCTACGTCTACGAGTATATATTATATCGACATAAGCAGTCGCCGGTGGGGGAAATAACCTTTTTCAAAATAATATTTTTTAAATGTCGGCTACATACGTAAGACGTTTTGCAAAACAACACTCGTCAACAACAGTCAATCAGTCATGACAGGAATGTATTAAGTATGTAGAATCAGTTAAATATATGTTTATTGAAACGAAACGGCACAAATATTGCCACATCTTACTCATAGCCCGCAGCCCGCCCCGCATAATTTTTCATTCAAAAATCAGCCTATAACAGATTGAACAGATAACATGGAATAATTAAAAATAACTAATCCTTATTGAATTTTCTTAATTAATTTTATTAACTCAATTTCATTATTTTATTGATTAAAATACTTTTAATTGGGTATATAAATTAATATATGGCTAGTTATATTTTATATTCACCTTGCTTTTTGTAACCATTTAATTACTTGAAATTCAATCAACCAATTTTTTTCAGTCAGACTGAAATAATTATGTTGGAAGTCACTGTAGTCATTCACCATGACAACACTGATCATACAAGTTAAGCTAATATCCACTAAAGGCAAGTTTTTATATAGCTCAGTGTCCAGTCGTTAGGACCAAAGCGCTTTACTACTAACAGGTAGTCAGTTGTCACCTCTGACCTCTGGACCTTGCTGCAATAAGCAACAACAGGCCTCTTTTGCTGTGGCCTGCCTGTCTTTTGATCTTGGCTTCCATGCCCCTTGCCCTGTTGTAACCAGCCCTGCTAGATGGCAACTGCTAAGGCCTGCTATTGTGCCAGTGCCTCAGTGGTGGTGCAAAGTGATAAGAAATATTTGCTTGATGGAAGGAAATGGCACCCCAGCTTACCACATTGGGTAATTGAATATCCTGCCAGACATTTTCATTACTTATTAATATATTATACATTAAATAGACACCAGCCATTACGGAACATTTGTATTAAAACCCCTCAAGAATTGTTTTACTTTTGTTATTAAATACTTATTAATATATTACAGCCAATGTCTTGTAACAAATGTCATGATAAATACATTGGACATGGTTATCAAGAAATGAAAAGTTTCTGCTAAGAGTCAGCAATGCCAATGTAAGCTCATTCAGGCCTTGCTTAGTAATATTTACACAGATTAGCACTGTGGGTACTGGGCAGTAAAACTGGACACCACCAGCCTGCTAATTGCCTTTGTGGGTTAGAGAAGGTCTGGCTCAGATAAGCAAGCCCTTTGTCTAAGCCAGGTATCCCAAATAATTAAGTAGGTCTCCTTGGGAGTTGTTCAAACATCACTCAGCAAGACAGGGCAGTCTGGTGAATGGTGATACTGGTGTTAAAGGGAGAACCCAAATCAACTTGGTTGTTAGCTAGGTCTGTCATCATTGCTACGATTGTGTAAAAAAGGCAGTCTATAGCGATCTGTGCCACAATGACATTATTTTGCTATCTTATTTCTTCTATTGTCAAAGATTGAAAAGATTTTATGGTGCTCGTGTATGCAAGACCAAACCTTTGTATTAACAAGACAGTGTCTGAATAACATTATTTTGTGACCTTATTTCCTGTGACTTTCCTAGGGAAAACTATAATTTTTTCTGTGATTTCTTTTACTGTTATTTATTGTATGTACACCCTAATGAATAACTAAAGCTGGCAGGGCAAAACCACAAAACAGTGACATATTATGAGTGCTTTCAACAGTGTTTTCAACATTTTCTGTTACCAGAATGCTCACTGGCAATATTTTCAATAAGTTCTTCAATGAATATGAAAATGTCACTTTTTTTTTATATTAGTAACATTATTAAAAATTGTTTTGGTGCCTAATTAAGCCAACATACATTGTTTGGTCATTCATGACTGTACTGTTTTAAAACTGTTAATTTCCAAAAATTAATGGCATTGGAGCATGTTCCTATAGGCTATTATCTAAGCTATATTATATAACTGAGATTCTCACATGTGGAAAGGTGCCAGATCCTGTTTGTGTCAGCTACACAGGAAATAACCGTATTTATTTTTGGTCGGATAATCCACCTGGGGTATTGACCTCAGGTGAAACTCATTTCCAGGTCACAACCCTTCCCCTAATGACTAATGTGGAGGCTACAGCCACTACACCACTCTCTGTGTTGGGAACCCAGGGGAAAATGTCCAGATCACTACCCTCAACCATAAGGGAAAGATTAATCATCTAATCATCTGTGGTGACTATGCATCTCAGTCATGAAAATAAATACAACACACAATTTGCAAGACTATAACATTGTGTTCATAATGTAATTATAGAAGTATCACAACAACCATAGGGTCTAAAATCCACACATACAAACCCTTATCACCTTGTAATTACATGATTACACAACTACCACCACTGGCAATGGGGGATGCCACTGTGGGGGTGGGGGGGGGTGGAGGGCTAGTACAATCCCCTCTTCCCCATGTGGGCATCTAGCCTGAATACACTGTCCCACTCATTGATTCAATATGACTGAAGCAGCAGCATCACCTGGGAAAATGTCCGACAAGAATGGAGATAAAGAAAAGAAAAAGCATGGAGTGCACTGCATGGCTCCAGGATGTACAAACTGGTACTATAGGTGTAAGGAAAAAACTTTCCATAGACTTCCAACAAATGAATCGCAACAGAAAAGATGGCTGCAGAAACTGAAGTTGGCGTCTCCCCCATCTGCTAAATCAGCGAGAGTGCAGTGATCATTTTGTGGATGGCGATTACAAGACAAAAGACACCTATGATGAACAAGGACACTTGGTAAAAAAAAAACATCATTCTTGGTCAAAGATGCGGTTCCATCTGTGATCGATTTTTCCGCATACACCTTTGGCTCTACTGATTTCTCATTGGCAAAATCAGCCAAGAAGCAGAAGCTATTGGACACCAGATTGGCACGAGCAGCAGCCATGCAGGTTAATGAAATATTATTGTCATTGTGATTATGGTATCATTGTATTTATTTCTGGTAACATCTGTACATGTGTGCAACTCAAAACTTCTATAAAATAATGAGTATAACAACAATAAAACATGCTACAGAATCAATCACACTTAACATAATGTCACTATTATGTATGTTAATGTGTCTATCCAATGACACTACCCATCATAACACAAGTCAGTTGGAAATAATACTTGGGAACACATTTAGTATTTTAATTTAGGCATATTAAGAGTGTCATCATAAAATATCCGTAGAATATTACTAGTATCCGATATTTAAAAAATCACAGATTAATACATTTATAAATAATCAAAGACGACGGTTTTTATCCCGCAAAACATTATGCACCCAAATGTGGATCTCACCTTTAAGAATCTGCAGTTTTGCTTTCCAAGTGACAAACAAGCACACCTTTTTTTAGTTGGGGGTCAGAATAGTCGCCAGACAGCAGCTAGTAATATCACTGATCCCATGATTAAAATTAATAGTTACATGGGTGAAAAACATTTGGAACCTTACATTAGCACATAGCCTGCATTGTTACATGCAAGGGTTGTAATCATCATTATCAAAGTACAACAGAGGTCTGCTGTTACTAATTGCCATTAACAGCCTAGTGCAAATTAGGCAATAAGATCACAATCTTAGTAGTGTCTTGTGTTTCCCAGCAAGAGTGAAAAGAATGTCTGAATGACTCGGAATACATACATATTAAAATATGCCAGGAAGGTTAGTCACATAATGGAATCTGCACAGAATGCACCATTGAAAAGGCAATGTTCTATTTATTGCATGAATGTTCCCTGGTTGAAACACAACACCCTGGTCAGCCCACTGTCCACTGGTCCCATTGAGATCAAGTTGACCAGTGATCCTGGCTAGCAGTAGCAGACAAGCCACAAAGCAGATACCCAATGCACAAAACTGATATGGGGTTTGAGATGTGATTTCAAGGGACCTTCTCAAAAACCAAATCACCAGCATTACTTTTTGTTTTGGAGGCCCTTAGAATGATGCAATAAAATACAGATTTCTTGTGTACAGCAGCTCCACCACATGCAACAGCCATGCAAAAGTAGATTTGTTTAACATTTGGGGGAAAATAGTTTGGGGGATCCTGGAGGACCATACAGGGCCTGTGGAATAATTCAATCAAATTTAGATTTCTCATGCACAGTTACAATATTCACAGATGCATCTACACAACATTATATCCTGGACACTTTCCGAAATGCCAATTACAAGTTGATTTATTCTGTTTTAATTTTTTATGATGTAGGTATTGCAACGAGAAAACAAAAGATGACAAAACAATATTATTTATATGTATATCACAGAAGATACATACCATCTTACATATGTATCATTCTTTCAGATGGAGGATTCACAAATACAGAGCACAACTTTCAAAGGATTCAGTGCACCATATGACATTGTCCCTCATGGCAGTATGGATGTCACATTGCAATGCCATTAACTCGTAGTGTCAAACTCAAACAGAGCCAGTGATTATGTCGCCAATGGGATACTTTATCGATGCAGTAATTAATATAGATGATATTGTTGTTCCATTGAATATTCATCATGACCATGGGTATGCGAAGTTGTTGTCGCAGTCCTACATTCCTTCTTCGACCATGGCAGTCCTATCAATGTGGATGACACTTCGGATGTCCCAGTGTCACTGTCGCCATCTTCAGATCATTCTGTCTGCAACAGTCAGAAGGAAAAGACTGAAGAGAGTTATGCAGAATATGTCGTAGCGGGTGACAGCGATATCACTGATGATGAATCAATCATGTCTGCTGCCGCTTGGAAGCATCCCATTGAACATGTGCAGTCATGATATGCAGCTAACCGATACATTCTGACAATTGATTTATAGTAATAGTAAACAATCATTATCTTATAATTAATTAGTAAATGGCAAAACTGTGTAATTCATCAATATCACATTGCAAAGTCAACGCTTTGGTTGATTTGTTTATGAAATACTGTAATAAAATGCTCACAGCATTTCACAAACAAACGATTGTTATGTAATTTTGTTACAGTATTTTGCAAACACATGAATTTTATGATTGTAAGACTACATATGTCATGACGTACACACCCGCACATATCCAATACATTGAATACAATACATTAATACTTCACTTCAATATTCTCATGTGAATTGCACATTGAATTGAATTCCTTATTACAAATCTATTTATTATTCAGACTATTATAAATTGCACAGCGGCACACATATCCAAATGACATTATTTTACATAAATTTAACAAATTGTATTAGCACTTTTAAATTGGAAATTAAATAATTATATATTAAAAGGATGCACACATCATCATGATCATGTAACATCTGGTAAAAAAAACAAAAAGTAAGTTTATAACAAAGATTTACATTACGAATTTGAAGATAGATTTTTTTAAATTTAATTATGTGTAGCCATACAAGTATAATTGCTCTATTTAGGTTTGAATTGTTAAATTATTTTTCGATACATGTTGAACTACGTATTAGTAAGTACTTACCTACTAGCTATATTGGTCGAACGAACGAGTCTCCAGGCAAATCGCACATCGACAGCAGTCCGATACTCCCAACATCGACAGTTTTCGTGGTTAGTCATGACTCATGCAGGCATCTGTCAGCACGGTCGGGCAAGCCATCTCTCAACAACATGTCCGTCGACATTGGGACGCAGTATCCACACAAACATCATAATTATTCACACTGTTCAGACTTCAGCACCGTTGATCCCAAAGTCCAAGATCATCGATTCCATAAAAATGGCGAACCTCTGAGACTGAGTCTCTCGCCGTCTCGGCGGGCCGGGTTTAACGACCCGTACCTCGGCTCGCACGCTGGTTGAAGCACGTGTGTCAACCTCTCACTTATGCTACAGATGCTTCCTCTGTCGGATCCATTTCTACTGTGATTTATCCAAGATCACTAGCAACTAGCGTTTCCTCTGACTGTAATGCAAAACACTTCCGACATATTTGTAAACAAAAGTAAAAAATAGTCCCGGTTGAGCTGCCGTTCGGTAGCCCCGCCCCTTGAAGTCTGTCAATTCTGCTGTCGGGAATAAGGAATATTTTCATTGGTTAAAAATCGTTGACATTTAATTCCACCTTTTTATTTCGAATGCAAATAAATATTATTTGTTGACACATAGGACCCCTTTCGTGTATAATAAGGTACCATATCTTTGTTTTTGCGCAGAAATGTCTAATAACGAAGAAAACCGAAAAAAACCAAAATTTTGCATGGGCTAGATAGGAGGTAATCAAACCACTCGGTTTGGAATAAAGATGGCGATACGCGATATGCATGTATGCATGCATATATATATATATATATATATATATTATATGTATGTATGTATGTATGTATGTATGTATGTATGTATGTATGTATGTATGTATGTATGTATGTATGTATGTATGTATGTATGTATGTACGTATGTATGTATGCATGTATGAATGAATATTTGTATGTACGTTTGTACGTATGTATGTACGTACATACGTATGTATGTATACGTGCGCATGTTATATTTCTTAACAATACTTTCTTTCTTTCTGTTGTTTGTCTAGTACCGCTTCACCGAACATCGATATGGGGCGTGGCCATTTGTTTGTGTGAAATGTTGTATTGTTTAACAGGTTTTAATTAAATAGTAACAGTTCTAATCTCTAGTATTATTGTTATATAACAGTTATGTCAATTATCGCGGAGCTACCTTTTAGGTAGGGTAACCTGGAGCAGCCCGGCCCCCCTAAGGCAAAAGTTGTGTATTTTTGTATCCATAACTTGTCGATGCATAATTGTGCAGTAATAGTATTGGGGTATATACTTTGTGTATGACGCATTTCTCTGAACGATTGAATAATTAAACGTAAGTTATGAAAAGTTTAAAATGTGCTCCAATAAACCCGTTTTGCCCCGTGTTTGGGGTAAAACGGCCCCTCGCCTGGGCCAAAACGGCCCCTGGTATATTTACTCTAATATTAGGTTTTTAGCAGTTGTAATGATATAAAAAACAATGTGTTTTATTTATTTAGAACGTCATTAACACTAGTATTATTATCATCGTGAACAGAAATAATCACCAATACGCATCACTCATCGTGAATTACATTATACTCATCATTGTTATGTCCGTGTTCTATTGCTTCTTCGACAATACGAAACGGCCACATAATACTGATATTATTTGTTGCACTTCTACTTCTACGCTCTATTAATCTTACATTCTGGACATCCCGGTTTCCTACCTATCAGCTCCTGTCTGTATTACTCGACACTACGATCACCTTTGGCATCTGCCTCATCACAGGCCTTAAAATCATTATAGTGTTGAACATATTATAGTAAAGTAATGGCATGCAGATACTTCGCGGCAGATACAACAGCCTAATCTTCAATCGAAACTACTCATCAGTAATTATAATATGTCAAAAAAATTACAGTTGTCATTATAAACAACATTCTGCATTTTCATTACACTCATCACAGAAAACATTCATCAGCTTTGGAATTTGCATCATCACAAGCCTTAAGTTGTTTAACATATTGTATTAACGAATGGCTTGCAGACACTCTACTGTCTAATCACAATCTGACTCGCGGTTGGGACACACGAAATACGGGAGACCTGGTGTGCACACACTGTTAGCCACAATTCTCGTGGCCGACTGCAACTGAATGGTTCTCCGCACACCAAACAAGGCCATTCCTTTTCATCGCTGCTTTCGTCAACTTTCTTGCACTTTTTATTTAAATTATTGTGTATGCTATAAATGCATCACAGCTTTATTGCGTTTACATACCATATTCGTACTGCATGCTGGGGGAAACGGCCCCCGGGACCGTTTTGCCCCGTTCTGACAAGGCCGTCTTACCCCTTACACACCAGTGCTAACTTTTTCACCTTCACGTGTAATAGTTTAATATTGCTCCAATTTCGATGAAAGTCGTTGAAAACGTGTACAGATGCAAGTGCATTAGAACCAGTCGCTGGCTAGTCATCACAAGGTGGACATGTTAGCATCGATATGACCAAAGGGTGATTATTATCTCACAGGGTATGCGAAACTTTAAGAAAGATTTGTGAACGTACTTTGGTAGCGTTTGGCCTTGCGGTCGCTAAGAGTATTCGCTAGGAGGAAGCATCATGTTCCACTATTCAACGTTAGTTTGTATTCATTTGTTTGGCAGATAAGGCGGGGGGCCATGTTACCTCCAGGGGCCGTTTTGCTCCAGGTTACCCTAAAAGAAAGCGAATCGGAATTTGTGGAATCAGTTGTGCGTTCGAATGTTCTGTTTCAGCGCACTGCCCGTGTGGACAAGTGTGGAAGGACTGCGGAAGCGCTTGCACGGCCACTTGCGAAATCCTCAACCCGATATGCATTGAGATGTGTGTTCCGAGATGCGAGTGTCCGTGTCACCGGCCCATTCTCCACTGCGGCCGATGCATCAGGCGGGCACAATGTCCTCGCAGACGCCGCTGAATGTTGTAGTTCACAGACCTGCTCCGTTGAGACGTGGCACTAGCGATGTCTCCCTTTGGCAGTCAGTCAACAGCCGTGATGAAAATACGGGAGTTTAGGATGAACTTTGTGATAATTTACGCATAGTATTTTGTGACTTTGAAATGTGGCTTTGATATATGACATCAAATGTTTGGTCCGTTACATAAAAATGCCCTTTACAATATATAGCATCATTTCGTATACAAATTTCAAAAGTGTTCTGATCATTTTAAAACCTGTGCCAATAAAGAAGGTGTCTGTTCCCAAAAGTATATGTTGTATAATCATCTAACTTTGTGTAGGCGTCCACTGTTTATTAACGTCCACGCCAAGCTCACCATGTACTTCATTACAACGTATGTTGTCGTTGTATTACCACACCTCGTCTGCGTGTGTGTTTGTTTGGTTGTCGGTGTGCCCTGTAGTGCTGTTTACCTCCGTTGGTATCTCGCTGCACACAATGAAACACCCCCTCCTAGATGGTCAAACCCGGTTGTATCCAGTCATGCATGCAGTTTTCCCTTTGAAATCTAATTTACACTATTTGGTCAAATGCGTAGTTGTTTAGAATTTTTGATATGCTTGGTCACACCTAAAAATCTGATTTAAGCAGCATCACAAAATAATGAACGAATTGCAATCGTAATCGAAATCAAAGTTGACTTATCCCAGGGAGTGAAGTCGTAATTGTAATCACCAGTGTGTAATCAATCCGATCTCTGCGGTCGTCCTATCATTGTGGGCAATTAATTATTTAAATATCAATTAATGCTACTGTGTTAATTTAATCAACAGTTTAACAATAATGACAAAACCACCTGTGTAAGTTGTATAGGTTTCCAGCCAACGAAAACTCGTATTGAAAATGGAAACGATTATGCATATAGCAGTAATTGTGACTGCCATACAACGAAATACATTGTGTTCATTTGTGTATGATTTCGTAGCGTATCGCTTAAAAACGCTCAAAACAAGCACTTGCCTGCCCTAATAGTTCACGACTGTTGCACGGTCATGTTCTATAATGGTGATTGTGTGCATTAGTAAAGCATGTGTTACAACTACATAACATGTACAAGTTTAAGGTAAGATCACTTTATGATATGGCAACTTTACTGTTGGATTGTACATGCACATTCATACAAAAATCAACATTTCCATACAATATCATATTAATGTACAACGTTAGCATATCTTATTAAACATTACAATCATCATTGGAAACAACTACGTCATACATCTAAAATATATACCTGATCAAATTAATTTCCCGTTTTTACTGTATAGAATAAAGCGTTTGTATATGAAAATTACATTCTGACAACTGTTGCTATTATTTACTCATCAGATGATTAATTAAATGGCAATTAGTATAACACTCGGGATACGCCTCACTCGGAAACCCTTTCGCCGAGATTCGGCTATTTCCGGTGCGTCACGTAGAGGCGGGAACTAGGACTCGATTTGACAACGGCTTCCATATTGTATTGTGCCGAATTTGTGTAGCGGGTGGCTGTTCGATCAAAGCATCAGCATATGTTACTTTGCAGAAGTTTCCAGTAGACGATGTCAAAAGGTGTGCTCTGTTGATTCGATTTAAGCGCGTAAAACGAGCAAACTGGGCCGGCCATCAGCGCACTCGAGGGGCGATCTTACTTTCGATTACTTAAGAATGGAAACGATAACATACAACCGCCAGGCTACTCCCCACATATCTTATGCACATATACACGCATTAGGTTACAAAACAAAAACACTAACATTACTTAAACAAATAAACTTCACAAACAAAACTCGCGCGGCAATTCAGTGTTAAAGTTTAACGTTAGGGTAAGTTTAGGATTAGTTAAAGTTAGATTAGGTTTAGTTATGGTTACGGTTATTTTAGGGTTACCATATAACCGGAATGTGTGAAGATCATTTATGGAGCGACACCTGCAATAAATTACCGGTGTTAGGTAATCACCGTTCTACACGTAGTCACAGCAGGCCGGGTCGAATTTCACGCGTGTTTGTTTTATTAATTTTATTCTTTACAGGGATATAACTTATTTTATTTTGTAACCTTGTGTGTGTATATATACATAAGATATGTGAGGAGGGGCTTGGCGCCAGAAAATAAACAAAAGGTTATGTCAAAAGGTAAACAAAACGATCGACGCGTACACGGCCACGACGCCGACGACTCCGGCTCGGCCTTGTGCCCATAGCCACGGGATGACGCCGCTTCCAGGTTAGACACCTCGACACCGATCAATATTCTAATCGAATTTTGAGCCACTGAATATTCGTATTCGATTCGATATTCGATTCCTATTAGAAATTTCGAGGATATTTGATTAAATTCGAATGAAATTTCAGATTCGTCCCATCCTTGTGCAGCAGCAGCAGCATCGGCGGCCGGCGGCTGTGACCCGTCTATACGGCACAGGCCAACGTCTACCCGCACGCGTTACGAGCGCTTCCGAACTGCATAGCTGGTTCGGCTTAAACATTAACTTGATTTATATGTTAATTAGTCGGATTAAGTGGGTAGAGTTATCAGTTGTAGTTGTATACTACTATTACTAACCATTTAGCAAAATGAGCTTTTATTTTAAAATACGCTTTACATAAAATTTATGTAAAGCGTATTTTAAAATAATCATTTCCGTGGTGTATAGAGCATTTTCAAATCGGCTAGTAATGGACAAGTATTTTAACAGGCAGTTTAATTTGATTATCCTTTTTAATTTATTTTAGAACAATATTTAATATTGTTCTAAAATAAATTAAAAAAGATAATCAAATTAAACTGCCTGTTAAAATACTTGTCCATTACTAGCCGATTTGAAAATGCTCTATACACCACGGAAATGTGGATTTTTTGTTTTTGGTTTTGCCCTTTGAATAGGTAACTTGTTGCACAACCTCAAGGCATATGGCACACTTCGACCATTTGTTACTAACGCATTCAGTTTGTGATCAGTACTCTTCATTTTAGCAAAATACGCTCTACACAATTCATCTCGTATATAGTGCAACGTTGGCAGGTTTACCATCAGCAGGATATTTTCGCAAGGATAACCTGGAAGTATAGTTTTCAGATGCCTTTTTGGAATTATTTCTATGTTGTCCGATAAATATTTAGGTAAGTTTGGATGTCTAATTACAGATACATAAATTCTAAACAAATCGTTTTGGTTGATACCAGCACGTTTCTATTGAAACATCATGTACACTCTCTTTCTTGCCTTTGACATTATTTCATCTACATGCATTCCAACTTAGGTCAGATGATATAGTTACACTGAAAAGCTTTACTACCAAACACACTTTCAATATAATTTCCATTCATATAAATATATGCCAGAGAATCTACAAATGTTCTGTCTTTACAGAAACATATAACCATTTCTTTGGTCTTACTCGTATTTATACGCATCTCATTATTACAAGACCATTACTCAACAACGTCAGCAGAATCCTGGATAACAGATATCAAGTATTGGCTACATATTTCAAATATAATGTTGTCGTCAACATACTTATAAATAGGACAAGACGTTTGCAAATCATTGATATGGACAAAAAGTGTTGTGCCCTGATAAAGTGCCCGGGGGAAAGCCTCCATTCGGATACCATGGCTTGGACACAGCGTCGCCGATGTTTTACTCTCTGTTCGCGATCTAGTAAGAACGCTGCCATCCATTGAACCAGATGTGCAGGTACCATTTTGTTTAACAGTACATCATGGATAATCAGATCAAATGCTTTGCTATATTCAAGAAAAGTATCTGACATAACATGTAGAATTGTAATCTACAAACTGTAAAAAAGTGTAAAAACGGTTTTACTATATGGTGAATATATTTTATATTGATTGGCACAATGTTTAGCATCTAGATGTGTCTAAAGTCTTCAAGATTGGTTGCAGTTATTGTCGTGGTTGTGTGCCTACTTTTCGACTCCTCATCATCGGTACAAGTATCGCCAATCCGGCCACTGGCCTTCAGTCATGGCGCCGCCATTGCCCCTCATCACTATACCCGTGAGTACCTGCTGAATTAACAATGCTAACCAAATACATTGCCTCCGAACCTCGAATTTGACATTCCTAAATTTACAAGCAATACGAAGAAACGTGGCTCGAGAGGGGGAGTGAGGAATCGTCTCAAGAAGTCTGGTTACAGACCGCCACTTCCCGCAGTAACATTATCGAATGTGTGATCTATTCGAGATAAAATGAACGGCCTATGGACGTTATGTCCCAAGTCACATATGTCCTAGACGATATGTCCTAAATTTATTATTAAGTTTTTAATTTTATGTTATTTTTTAACTTTAGTCTTAACATAAATCTGTTGATATATTAACACTAATGCTGGCACTCTTTGACTTTGTAGAACACTTGAAGTCCATTGCATATTTTAACTGTTACTTAGCATCTTGTTTTTGGGACATATCGTCCACAATATTTGGGACATAAGTGACTTGGGACATAAGCGACTTGGGACATAACGTCTATAACTCAAATGAACAAACTGTCGAACCTAATTATGCACGATTCGGGCTACCGACAAAGCAGCCTACAATACTTAATCGAAACCTGGCTGTCAGAACAAACCATATATGTTTGACTTGACGGTTACACCACGATACGTTTTGACAGAAATAAGATTAAGACCGCTAAAGATTTAAGATTTAACAAGATTGCCACCTAGAGAATCAACTCTAGATGGCAGGTGGACAAGGAAGCCGTTTGGCTTATCGAGAGTCCAACCTATCTATCTAAGTATACCCTGCCCGTCTTAGGTATATGTCAATTTTATTTTTAAACATATTAACACTTCTAGCACCTACACAATCAGCTGATAATTTGTTCCATTCGTTTACTATTCTTTGGGAAAATGAAAATTTTCTAATATCTAGTCTACACTGCTTCTTTGCTAATGCAACTCCATGTCCTCTAGTCCTTCTCTCTTCCTTGACCGTGAAAAAAATATTTCTGTCAATATTTTCATACCCATTCAATATTTTAAAAACCTCAATCTGATCTCCTCTCAATCTTCTGGTTTCTAGTGTTGTTAGACCACATTCTTTTAGACGCATTTCATAACTAATATTCCTGAGTTTTGGTATCATTTTTGTTGCTCTCCTTTGTACTCTTTCTAGCATATCAATATCCTTCTTGCGATATGGCCTCCATGCTTGTATACAATATTCTAAATGAGGCCTAACTATTGTTTTATAAAGCGGTATTATTAGTTCTTTTTCTTTGTATACTATATTTCGCCTAATTAATCCAAGAATTTGGTTTGCCTTCGCTGCTGCAATTCCACACTGCTCGGATACCTTCATGTCAGCACTAATGGTTAAACCTAAGTCCTTTTCCTTTACAGTAGTATTTAGTACAGTACCACCCATTGTATATTGTGCATTTTCATTCCCATGTCCTGTGTGGAGGCACTTACACTTTCCAAAGTTAAACAGCATTTGCCATTTCTCAGACCATTCTATCAACTTATTTAGATCATCTTGTAAATGCTGTCTATCTGCATCACTTTTTATTTTCCTAAACACTTTTGTGTCGTCCGCAAACTTCAACACCTTGCTTGTTATGTCATCATCCAAATCATTGATATAGATTAAAAACAAAATAGGTCCCAATACTGATCCCTGCGGTACTCCACTCAAAACCGATTTCCAGTTTGAAACCTCCCCATCAACTACTACTCTTTGTCTTCTATCAATAAGCCATTTTTCTATCCAGTTAATCATAACATTGCCTATGCCATGGGCCTTTAGTTTAAGTAGTAATCTTTGGTGTGGCACTTTGTCAAAGGCTTTTTTAAAATCTAAGTAGATTATATCTACTGGTGATCACTGGTGATCACTTTGTGACATCTTCCAAAAAACATAACATATTTGTTAAGCATGACCTCGCTTTTAAAAACCCATGTTGAGATGTGTTTATCAATTTATTTTTAACAAGAAAATCAACCAAGTGATCTTTAATTAGTCTTTCTAATAGTTTACAAATCACCGATGTTAAACTCACTGGTCTATAGTTCTCTGACTTGCTTCTTGATCCTTTTTTAAATAATGGTATGATGTTTGCTTCTTTCCATTCTACCGGAACCACTCCTTCCTCTAATGCCAAATTGAACACTGTTGCAAGTGGTATGCTAATTTGTTCTACAATTTCCAGTAGTAATTTGGGAGGAATCCCATCCACTCCTGGTGATTTATTATCCTTCATATCTCTTATTTTCATAGCTACCATTTTTGGGGTTACAGTTAGTTGTCCTAAATAGTCACACTCTCTCCCTTCGAACTTAGTCTCTAGTACTGGTAATGTACTAATATCTTCCCTGGTAAACACCGAACTAAAGTATTCATTTAGGTTTTCTGCCATTAAGAATCCCTCCGTTATTATGTTTCCATCACTACCTTCTAGTGGCCCGACCTTATCTTGAACTTTCTGTTTACTTCGAACATACGCATAAAAACTCTTGCTGTCATGTTTTATGTTGAAAGCTATTTTTTGTTCATAGCTTCTCTTCGAATTTCTAATTTCAGCTGTAGCTTGATTAAGTGCTTCTTTATAAATGGCATAGTCTTCTTCACTTCCAGTATGTCTATATGTCTTCCACATCATTTGCTTGTACTTGATTTTTCTACTGGCTTCCTTCGATAAGTGTTTCTTCTTTGACCTTTTCCCTTGTTTTTTCAAGGGGACAAATTTGTCAACGACGCAGTCAATTTCCCTCTTTAAGATATTCCAGCATTCTGTTGCTGTCTTATTCTTCAGTGTGTTATTCCAGTCTATCTTCGCTAAATATTCCCTCATGTCCTTATATCTTCCTTTGTGAAAATTTTTCCTGTACCGTATTTTTCTGTTCCGTTCTCCTTTTACTTTGATGATAAAATGTATCTGGTTATGATCACTACATCCCAGTGGTTCACATATATTGACATTATCAACAAATTCCTTCTGTGAGCTCAAAACTATGTCCAACACGTTCTTGTCCCTGGTTGGTTCTAACACATGTTGAAAAAGGAAACTATCTTGTACTAAATTTAAAAACTCTTGATCCTCTCTCCCAGGACTCTGTAGAGATGTCCACTTTATATGCCCATGGTTAAAATCCCCCATAATAATACAGTCCCGTTTACTCACTTCTTTTATAGCGTTGTGCATTTTTCCATTCTCTTCTATGCTTATGTTTGGACTACGATAAACTAACCCAACAGTTAATGTTGAGTTTCCTGTAACTATGTTACACCAGACAGCTTCACATTCTGCTTCTTTTTCTAATTTTATTTCGTAAGCCTGGATGGATTCTTTAATATATAAAATAACTCCGCCTCCCCTTCTTCCTAATCTATCTTTCCTAAACATTACATATCCTGTCATTCCTAATTCGGCATCTGATATATCGGGGGTGGCCCAAGATTCAGTTATACCTATTATGTGAGGGTCAATATCTTCTACCATAATGTTTAGTTCATTTCTTTTGTTTACTATGCTCCTTGCATTTAAACAAACACATTTATAACCAAATTTCGTAGGGCTTTCCAGGCTGTTTTTTGCTGATTTCTTTTTGCTGTCTTTAGCTATGCCTCTAGTATTTGGCTTCTCTGTGTATCCCCCCTGCGAAACTAGTTTAAAAAATTGCAACCTGTTCCTCTGTCCATAGATTGAAGCAGGTTCTCGGAGAACACTGCTGCGCCCTTTCCGCTTAGATGGAGGCCATCTCTCACGTACATATCTTCCTTCCCAACAAAGTATCCCCACAAATCTACAAATCCAACTCCTTCTCCTTCACACATCTGCTCCACCAGAGCATTGATTGCCATCCTCTTACAGTTTCTATAGGTTGCTCCCCTTCCTCCGATTACTGGCAAGATTCCTGAGATAATGATCTGTTCAACTCTTGTCTTCTTCAGTTTCCCTACCAACTGTCTGTATCTTTGCACTATTCTAGTTGTCCCCTCCCTGTCTGCATTGTTCGTCCCTACATGTACTAATATCGATCCTCCCTGGCCATGCCCCAACACGTTCTCTACCCTATCTGTCACATGCTCAATCCGAGCGCCCGGAAGACAAACAACAACATCTTCTCCTTTGTTTAACGTCTTGTCCGTCTTTCGCAAAATTGAGTCGCCCATAAAAACCCTTTCTGTTCTCAATGCACCCTCGATCACTGCTTCAGAGTAGCTCCTCCGTTTTGCATCTCCCTGGTTGCTGACTTTCCCCCCTGCCGCTTTCTCTGTTCCTTTCTTTCCTGTCTCTTTTCTTCCTGACATCTTCCTTGTTATTGACTTCCGTTTGGTCATATCTACTCTCAGTTCCTTTCTTCCCTTCGTCTTTCCTCCTGTCGCATCTACTTCTATCATCTCCTGTCCCCTTGTCCCTCCCTCCTTCTCTACTGTCACTTTCTCCACTGTCTCCTTCATGCATGGCATGTTTTCTGTTGTTCTTTCTCCATTTGTTTTCCTTGCTATCATCCTCCCTCCTCTCTCCATCCCCTTCACAAGATCCGTTAGCTTAGCTAGCTCTGCCGTCAGACAGTCCACTTTCCAACACCCTAAACATTGGAAAGTAAACCCTTCCTCCGTTGTCTCTGACCAAGACTTTCCGCACCCCGATAAGGCAAAATCCACCAAGCTGTGGCAGTGATCACACAGCAAGTGCCTCCTTGCCTTCACTTGCCGCTTGGAAGGTGCCATAATACGATTGATCAAATCAACTTAGTTTATACCAACTTAGTCTTTAGAAAGACTATTTGTTTATTGTGTACAGCAACTGCAGCACACTACGTGTTATAAACAACTTACTACCTATGCTACCATGAACAATAATTTTATTCTGTACTGGTACCGTTCCCTAGCGGATACTTTGGACACTACCTATATAAACAGACTAGGGCTTTCTGCTAAAACACTTGCTTATTTTTAATAACAATGGCACCGAATCAAAGAATTATCCTATGTATGCAGCTGTTTTGCTTACCACTTTATCTGTTATATATCATATCAATTTATCAGATTTGCTAAATTTTGTTTACAATCTTGTTGAAAGCTAGATTACCCTATTTCACCCACTATAAATAATAGTCTGCACAAACTAAGGATTCCTACTAAAAAGCTTGTTTATTTTTAATAACAATGATACCTATTCAGAGTGTTACCTTACACATATAGTTGTTACGCTTATTGCTTTGTCTCTTATATACGATATCAAATAAACAGATTTTGCTCAGTCTTGTTTACAATTTGTCGAAGGCTAGATTACCCTATTATCACCCACGTATACTAATTTGTTCAAAAATACTGTTTACTAACTAAATTTAACCAAAACTGCCACTCAATATATGTCTAGTACACCCTTATGAATAACCTTAGCACAAAAATAATACTTATCAATCAATACTTCCGCTTGTTTTTCAACTTTTATACACCACCAAATTCAAACATCTGCATCCACCAAGTTTCCCGCCAAGTTTAAAGGCATTGGAGGTGGGCTGTGTACGATGGTGAACAACAAATGGGCCACCAATGTCTGCGTACTAGAACGCATCAGCACGCGATCGTATGAAGTATTGACAGTCTCGTTCCTACCCCACCCCACCGCCGTGAATTCGGCCAAATGACCTCATTCTTGTGTACATTCCTGGCCCGGACTATACACGGGCAGCCGAGAGTGTCGCCGAGTGTTATAACAGAACGGTCAGTAGGTCAACTGACCAGTCTGTGTTTGTGCTTGGTCACTTCAACGGTTCCGACTTCACGAGTGTCCTGCCTGATGTGCACTAGAGCGTAACGCGTCCGACGCGCCTCAACAAGACGCTCGATCTATGTACTGCAACACCCCTGACGCATTCCGGCACTGTGTAGGCCTGCTCTCGGACGGTCGGACCATAATGTCATCCACCTAGTGCCCAAATACAGGCGGCTGGCGAAGCGTGAAAAACACAGGACACACAGAGTACGCATCTGGGACACGACAGCTCAGATACATTGAACGGGTGCTTTGATTGTACTGATTGGCAGGTGTTTTATGATGGTTTTTCTGATAATCATGATGAAATTGCTGACACATCTAGGATTTTTCCAAATAATTAGCCATGGATCACCAAAGAACTAAAGTGTGTTCTAAATTAAAAAACATGCGTTTTTGAATCGAGATTGTTAAAGGATTAAAGAAAGAGTTTATAAGTAAAATGAAACTAGCCAAATTGAAGTATACAAACAAAGTTGAGCGAGAACTGCTATCTGGTAATGCCAGCGATGCCTGGAAGGGTCTTAATAGGATGATGGGTAGAACTCGCAAAGAACAACCTTTGATATCTGCAATCCAGCAAAGTTTGCAAATGATTCAAACATGGTTTATGCCAGATATGACAATATCGACTATAGAGATGAATGTGATATATTTTGTCACGCAATGAGCTCCAGCCCTGAAACACTGGTCGAAAGTGGTATTGTTAGATGCTTCTTGCGTATTAACCCAAACAAAGCTCATGGGCCTGGTGGTTTGTGGGGCCGTCTTATGAAAGTATGCGCGGATCAGCTTGGTCCTTTTTTCAGAAGATTTTTCCAGTTGCTTTTAAACACACATTCTATGCTACGCTCGTGGAAACAATCTACTATTATGCCCATTGCCAAACAACCTGGCGCCAGTGGCGCTGACATTGCGATTCAAAAGCCTTAGCTACAACAACGTATAACAAACCAAATATTAAATGAATAGGGGAGTGCATTTTAAATAGGTTTATTCTTAGTATTTACCTGATAAGACTGTGATGATACCTTCACCATACTTGTGCTGATATAAACCTATCATCCCCGCCCAGTAGCGTCTAACCATCTCGTCCCACACGGGGACCCTTGGTGGCAGATTGCATTTCGTTTAACGATGTCTGATCTTCACATTGAACGACTACAGAAAAACAGTTTGACTACATTTAATAATAAACACATAATACATAATTTATTCAAAAAGATGTTCGAATTTAGGTTACTTTAAACTGTGTTATAGTAACCAGAACATTACAAAACGACATATTTGAGTGGCTTGTGTTCAATGCCTAGTGTCACTTCTCTAGAAAGGGGATCTTTTAAGTCTACGTAACTCGCAGCATATCATAGTTTTGCATCGTTTCTGGGAGTAAATCAGAACAGATCGGAATAAACCAGTATCGTAACCATTTGTAACTAACACTTTTCATAAAATACACCCCACCAAATTAACCGTTCTATCGGAATGCACTACGTGGTGTGATCACGTGATTGTTTAGTTAAAGATGTAGTATCCAACAACGAAACCTCGTTTTCGTTTTGGACCTTCCGTGCATGCGTACTTATCAACGACGTATCCTTCAGAGCGCAGTCGACTCCACGCTTGCCCAAGCCCAGGCAGAAGGTCGCTCAGACCAGGATAGTCGTCGAAAATTAACACGTGGTGATTTCGGTTGGCGAGCGCCCGCATGTTTATGAGATCGCCATACGCAATCTCGTAGCTGTGTCCACCATCAACAACCAACACGTCACATTTGACGTCAGGATGGTTCCTGGTGTAGAGTGGCACAGTGTGCAATGAGTCGCCGATGTTCAAATGGAATCGCTCAGGGAACGTCTGCCTAAAGTAGGCAGCCATTGGTCGCATGTAGGCGTGTTCACCGAGATCGAACGAGTACACGATGACGTCATCGGACGCTGCCAGCCATTGCAGAGTACTGTGTCCAGCGTTAAACCCTATTTCGCATATTGCTTTCACCCAGGGCCTGCGTGACAACCAATAATACAGACGACTTTGGCTTCTCACTTCACCAGAGTGACCCTCCATGCGCCTTTGTCGTGTCTTCGCCGTGTTCAGTATCGCATTAAAATGACGACGATGTTCAAGAAAGGACGATGTGTAAAATTCCTCGTCTGAAGTTCGTTTGGGAAACAACTGTCGACAGTCGACGCTTTCCGGACGTAAAGGATCGTCAAATATATCTTTCCAGGTCTCAACGCCAGTCTCTTCGCATGTCTCGCTGAGACAGTGGTGCCATAAGAATATGGCACATGCGAAGACAACCATACACGTGACGACAGTGCCACAGAGGGTCTTGAAGAAAAACTCTCTTGTGCGTATCATCTTCGTGATGGATTCTACAATAAACATTCGATTAATCGTTACAATACATGCATAGTGTCATCGTTTGTTCGTTTTTGCATGCGTTTTAATGTTAATGAATAACCTATTGTTTTAGCCAAATCACGCATTAATGTAAATTTATGAGGTATAGTTGTTAACTGAACAATATCATGTGTAATAGTATAACATTATTAGACAACACATTACCACAAAGAGGAAAACACGAGCTGGCAAATGGATAAAAGAATGTGGTGTGTTACGATTTCCAGTTTGCAATTGTTCTCATCAATTTATAGTTTTACATTGTTTAGTTGCTCTTTTAACAGATAAACAGATAAAACACAATAAACGTACACAGAGCACAAGCGAGACTTAGAAACTAATTAACGCTGTTCGTTCAGCTGGCATTGGCATGGCATCCGAACGCCACGCTCAACGTTAGCTAAGTGTAACCGGAGACCGCACACCGAAGTGGCACGTCAAATTGCAATTACTAGAACTTTCCGTTAATGTCAGGGGTCAAATTGTCCAATAAGATAATTAGCTGCACGTTGACTTACAAGTATAATTAATTCAAGCGTAGACCGAAGCGGCAATGTCTATATTACGCTCTTGGAAATACGTAAGCACATTTGTTTACAATTTTTGTGAACAATTACAATTTGAAAAACGACAGGTTAGTTGTCGCGTGTAATACAAATTACATACACGGAAAGCAACCGCAGTTTCGTAATTTGACGGTAAGTAGAATTAGACCACGCGTGACACCTACTTGTACAAGGACAATAGCAAAGACGTCGCTGACTGCTGACTGCTGACTGCCGACTGCTGACTGCCGACTGCTGACTGCCGACTGCTGACTGCCGACTGCCGACTGCCGACTGCCGACTGCCGACTGCCGACTGCTGACTGCACCGTCCTCGATCAGAAAATGAGTTGGTTTATCGACGGCTGTGCACAGACTGTTCGGCCATTGTGTTGTAGGTGTATTCATAGGGCACGCAAATGATGTCGTTATGCAATGCAGCCTTGCCGTGAACTTGTACTATTTAGGATGCAGCCGGACTAATTATATGGGTATTCAATAGAGCCCCGCGACTATTGTTGGTGTGCAGTGCGGCCTTGCCGTGAACTTGTGCTATTTAGGATTGCTGCCGCACTATATATATACGATACTTTCACACAGCACTACGACAACCCTGCAGAAACGCAACAATGGTGAAATACGCGTGTCCTTAATCGCCTAAACAACGACAGCGGCAGTGTAACTGTGCACGCGATGACGCAAGCAATGACATGTCTGAGCAACTATTCAAGGACTTAGGCCTCATTGGTTCTAGATGCAGGCGCTACAGCCGCATCAAAGTAAAAAAATGGACACACATAATGGGTTGTGTTCTTCGCTTTACAGTACATCGATGAACTATTCTGGAGAAACATGCGTAAGTCATGCAACCATCCTCCATGTCAAACTAGTCCTGACTGATCCACGAAGTGTGGATGGAAGTTAGTCGAGTCGAACTAACGGTTTACTTCGGTAGCCGCAGTTGCGTCAGACCTGAGTTTAACGCAGGCACTCACTGAAATCTTAACCGGAAAAATGTTTCTGGAAATGCCGTTGGCCAAGTGGCACGAGCAACTGAAAGGACGTCGAATAATGATGCTTTTATATCCCAAACATGTTACACTAGCAGCATGTGGCTCAAATCTTCCAAAATATTACCTGGCCGCAGGCCAACGACACTCCTGACGGGTGGTTTCATTGACTTAAGTAACTTTAGAATTGTGTTTTTTTATTTATCTGACATTACAATCACATCAACACGTACTACGGTGTCGAAAAAATTGATACTCCATTCCGGTTTCGAAAAGGTGTACAAAATACCAATTCAAAGTTATACAGGTATTCGGTACACATCTCTAATTATTATTATTATTATTAATTTAGTCGGCCTCCGTTGCCGGAGAAGAAACATCACATACATATTCATACATACAGTCATATATAAAAGACACATGGTCACGAATAAAAACCCCATGAAATTAAATAAATAACAACGATACATACAGTGCCATGATATAATATATAAAAATCAGTGTATATTGTGTATATCAGTTAAAATAAAAAAACCCGTAATAAATTAGAGTGTAGTGGTTAAGAGATGAACTAAAAGATGTTCGTGTGAATATGGCCTGGTAACATCATCAGTAAATAAAAAGTGTCTAATCGACTCAACAAGACCATTATTGTTAGTCACACTAGCTTAGGGTATATATTGAGAATTAAAGGCTCGTTTAGTTGGTGACTCGCCCATAGATACTGTGATGTATTTACGGGTATGTTCGCTATGTTGAGCTACACAGTTGTGACACTAGATGTGGGACACTGTATATGAATATGCATGCTGATGAATATGCAGAAAGACGCGTGATGCGGGAGACTGGGAGCATGCGCGCGGGGAGCTTGCAACTATGGCGTGTTAGAGCGGAGACCTGTACTTGACTGAATAAATCTAATCGAACTCAATCGACGTGTCTGTATCATTACATACACCACAAAACTGGCGACGAAGATGTTGGGTAAACTCGACGAATACGTGGCAGAAAAAGAATCGTTCACGAACTACGTTGAACGCGTCGAACAGTTCTTTGAAGCGAACGCGATTGCGGTGGTGAAGCAAAAGGCTGTCTTCCTGGCCACGTGCGGAGCGTCGACCTACGAAACACTGAAGAACTTGTGTCTACCGAGTGAAGTCAAGGATGTGTCGTTCAGTGAGATTATCCAGAAGCTCACGACACATTACACGCCTGAGCCGCTTCTGATATACGAACGCTACATTTTCGGTAAGCGAACGCGAAAACATGAAGAAAAAGTGGCGGACTTTGCGGTCGATCTAAAAAGGCTGAGTTCTACGTGCAAATTCGATGCCTTTTTAGATCAAGCACTGTGCATGCAATTTGTTGTGGGACTGAACATGCCTAAAGTGCAAAGCAGGCTCATGCAAGAAAGGACTCTTGCATTCGACGATGCAGTGAAAATTGCTATCGCGGAATCATCGGCGGTTGCCTCATGCGCGAACATCGACGCGATGCGCGGCGGGGGTAGCACGGAAGATGGAACAGTCCACCGAGTGTTCTCGAAGGGGCGCGGGAAGGCGCAAAGCCCCAGCAAACTGTGTTGGCGATGCGGGAACAGTGGACACAGTCCGGACAACTGTCGTTTCCGGACAGTGGTGTGTCACCAATGCAAACGGATCGGACACATCAAGAAGCGATGCGACGCCGTAGCGGAGTGGAGAAGAGCGGCCGATCGAGCGAAATCGTCCAAGACCAACTCCACGGGCAAGTCGGCAGTGCACCGGGTTCGTGACCGGACGGGTCATGACCTGACAGCGGGTGAAGACGACGGGCGGCCGTACGTCATCAATCACATGGACGTTTCGTCGGGCAACGACGACGCTGATAAGACTGGTCGCATTCGGGCGACAAGTGACAAACTGGACGGGAGAAAACAATTTGATGTTTCAGTGGACATTGACGGTAAGCGTGTTATTTTCGAGATAGACACAGCAGCCTCACTGTCCGTGGTTGGCGAGCGTATTTATCGCAGTCAACTCGCCAAATTCCCCTTAAGGCCTACTAAGGTGACCCTGCGAGCATACAACGGGGAAAACATTAGTTTACTGGGAGAAATCCAGGTCCCAGTGTTGTATGCCGGTCGGAGAGTAACGTTACCACTCATTGTGGTTAGGGGCGATAAACCAGCTTTGTTTGGGAGGAACTGGCTCGGAACGATTAGGCTAGACTGGGGAAGGATCTTTGCCGTTAAAACAAACCCTGCACTCGACAGTTTGTTGACGGAGTTTGCGACAATTTTCTCAGATAATCCTGGGGAAATTAAGGGTTTCGAAGCAACCATCCAAGTAGCGGACGATGCCCAGCCTATCTTTAGGAAGGCATATCAAGTTCCCTTCGCAATTAGGGACAAAGTCAAGGCCCAGTTGCAGGCTGGCATTGACAAGGGCTTGTTTTCACCAGTGAAATCGAGTGAATGGGCTAGTCCACAGGTCACAGTTGTGAAACAGTCAGGTGATTTCAGGTTGTGTGGCGACTATAAAGTCACTGTAAATCAGGTTCTAGACAGTGATCAGTATCCTCTTCCTTCTGCACAAGACTTGTTTGCGCAGTTAAGTGGGGCAAGGTATTTTTCGAAAATAGATTTGACTGATGCTTTCCAGCAACTCAAGTTGAGTGAGCGATCCAAAGCTCTACTCACACTCAACACTTTGGTGGGTTTGTTGGAGTGTGAAAGGCTGCCTTTTGGCATCAAAACAGCCCCACAAATCTTCCAGAGGGTTATGGATGAGATGCTAAAGGGTGTT
This sequence comes from Oasisia sp. SBJ-2009, assembly GCA_964017155.1. Taxonomy (NCBI): domain Eukaryota; kingdom Metazoa; phylum Annelida; class Polychaeta; order Sabellida; family Siboglinidae; genus Oasisia; species Oasisia sp. SBJ-2009. The sequence goes on from OZ024856.1 coordinate 36,655,850, forward strand.
GACGGTGTGATGTGTTACATCGATGACATAATGATCTGCACCAAAACGGAAGCAGAACATTATGACGTTCTCCGACAGGTGTTCCTGAGACTTCAGAAACACAATGTTCGTGCACGCCTGAACAAGTGTTGTTTCCTACAGAGTAGCATTGACTACCTGGGACACACGATTGACTGTGAGGGAGTTCACCCTACACAGGACAAGATAGAAGCGTTGCTGCATGCACCTGTACCAACCAATGTGACAGAGTTGCAGTCATTCCTGGGGTTTGTGAATTACTATGGGAGATTTTTCAGAAATCTATCAACCATCCTAAGCCCACTGAATGCTTTGTTGAGAAAGGACGCCACATGGAAGTGGACGGAAGAGTGTCAGTCCGCCTACGAGGCATGCAAGCATGGTATCTCAGAGGAGAGTTGTTTGACACACTTTGATGTAAAGAAGCCGATACGACTGGCTTGTGATGCTTCTTCCTATGGGATAGGGGCGGTCTTATCACAGGTCATGGCAGATGGCAGTGAACGTCCCATAGCCATGGCGTCTCGCACTCTGAGTAAAGCAGAGAGAGGCTACGCACAAATAGAGAGGGAGGCACTATCCTTGATCTATGGGGTGAAGAAGTTCCATATGTATCTATATGGCAAATCTTTCACACTGGTGACAGATCACAAACCTCTGATGATGTTGTTCGGAGCTAAGACAGGGATTCCAACACTCGCCGCTGCTAGAATGCAACGATGGAGTTTGATCTTGTCAGCGTATGACTACAACATAGAGTATCGCAAATCAACGGATCATGCCAATGCGGATGCATTGTCGAGACTGCCAGATGCTTCGTCACAACCAGGTGACGAGATGCATGATTTTCCGATACACCAGGTATCATTTGTAGATGAATTGCCGGTGCTAGCCAAATATATCAGCGAGGCTACCAGGAAGGACCCCATTTTGTCGAAGGTGGTCGAATACACACAAAATGGATGGCCTAGCAAGGTGACAGATGACCAGTACATGCCTTTCTACAGGCGCAGAAGTGAACTTTCTGCAGATCAGGGTTGTCTGTTGTGGGGTTTGCGCGTGGTAATACCACTACGCTTCCGTAAACGTTTGCTCAATGAACTCCACGATGAACATCATGGCATTGTGCGAATGAAAGGGTTGGCTAGGTGTTACCTGTGGTGGCCAGGGCTAGATGCTGACATCGAGGAAACAATCAGAGATTGTGAGACATGTCAGTCAGTGCGCAACCTGCCGGCAGAGGCACCCTTGCATCCATGGGTATGGCCCACTCGAGTCTGGCAACGTGTGCATGTCGATTTTGCAGAAAAGGACAAACAGATGTTTCTAGTGATGATAGATGCACACTCAAAATGGGTGGAAGTGTTTCCAATGGCGTCCACAACTTCCACAAAGACAATCGAATGTCTTCGGTCTTGTTTCGCCGCATATGGGATTCCAGAACAACTTGTTTCTGATAATGGCCCTCAGTTTACGTCGGACGAGTTCAAGCAGTTCGTTGATACAAACGGTATCAAACACACGCTTGTTCCAGCATACCATCCGAGTTCTAATGGCGCTGCAGAACGCTCAGTGCAAATTCTGAAACGTAGTTTGGAGAAACAGGTGTTCGAGGGGAAACATGGTTCCTTGAACAAGAGATTGGCTAACTTCCTGCTCCTCTACCGTAGCACTCCTCATTGTACTACTGGGAGGACACCAGCTGAGTTGTTTTTGAAACGCCAGCTGCGAACTAGGTGTTCACTTCTGAAGCCTGGGTTAGACCAATCAGTAGAAAACAAACAGGAGAAACAACGACAACAACATGATAACACACCTTCTCAGGAGACTCGTATCTTCTATCAGGGAGAATGTGTGAGAGTCAGAAGCTTCAGGCGAAGCAAGGAAAAGTGGTTGAGGGGCACAGTCACTAAGGTGTGCGGTCCTCGCACATATGTGGTGAATGTGGCGGGAGCTCGTCGCTATGTCCATGTCGACCACATAATCAGTGCAAATGCACCCTCCATCGACGAGCCAGCAGATGTAAATGGGAAAGAAAAGTCTGGGGAAATAAATCGTAGATATCCCACCAGAGATAGGCATCCACCAACCCATTTAAACCTGTAACGAGGCTGCGTGGCTAATCAACAAAATAACACGCTTATCATTTCTCTGTAGGGAGGAGAAGTTGTGATGTATTTACGGGTATGTTCGCTATGTTGAGCTACACAGTTGTGACACTAGATGTGGGACACTGTATATGAATATGCATGCTGATGAATATGCAGAAAGACGCGTGATGCGGGAGACTGGGAGCATGCGCGCGGGGAGCTTGCAACTATGGCGTGTTAGAGCGGAGACCTGTACTTGACTGAATAAATCTAATCGAACTCAATCGACGTGTCTGTATCATTACATACACCACAGATACCACCCTATCCAGCAGGGTTCCATGTACCGTTTCACCATAACATATAAAACGAGACAATAAGTGCGGCATCAGTCGACGCGCTGGACTTTCAACTTTAAATATTCTATTATACAAGGATAACACATTTATATTTACAATATCTTCGATCTTTTCAATATATGGTGTTTAAGTAAGGCTGTGTAGCGTGATAGTTTACTTAATCCAATACTTAGTTTAATGAATCTACCCTGTACAGATTCAAGTCGCCGCCTTTGGATGGCGGTGCTGCTCGTGCCTTCTCAACCGTATGTTCGATGGCCCATTGAAAATCACGATATACCACATGACATGGTTACCATCAAGAAATAAAGCTTTTACTTACTTACTTACTGTTAACGTTGGTTGACTTATACATTTATACAGATATGCTTGAACATCAGGAGTGGCTCCTGGGTTTAACATACCGGCATTACCAAGCCAATAAAATGACTGTCTGCATTTTGTTAGTCTGTGGTGACATGGCTGGCATTATTACCACCAGGATAAAAACATGACCAAGTATATTAAGCGAGTCTTCATTACACAGACATGTGTCACCAAGCCTCCACTTTGGTTCTTGGTATAACGAACACTTTCCAACAATCGTACGTTTCGATTTTTCAACCCCAAATTTGAATTTCCACCTGTTACTATATGCAACACATACACCAATTAGGTTATGTAGATATTGAATATTTGTTGAAAATAAGGTAATATCGTCGGCGTAAGCCATATAATTGTACAGTGTATCACCTATACATGACGCCTGCGTCACAGTTATTCAAGTCTAGTAAAAGTTGATTAATACAAATGTTAAGCAGATAGGGCGAGACAACGCTTCCTTGTCGTGTACCACGTGTTACACAAAACGATTTACTGTACGAATCATACCATTTGACTATAGCATACAGCTTATTATAACAGTTATACAATAGTAACCACAGGTGTACAGGTAAACATGAATTCTCTTTAGAAAGAAACAGTGACACGTAACATATAGAATCAAACAAATTCTGCATCAAGGGCGGCTACGAACACTGGGCTGTTTCGCGATTTAAAATAAGATGTAATATAATTTAGTAAATTGCATGCAAATGCTGTACTTCTGTTCTCGTGAAATCCAAACTGAGTGTCAAATAAATCAGCATCTGATCAGATCAGTGCTTCTACCATCTTAGTATATAGTGTAGCTTAGAGTAATTGGCCGATACTTCTGTGCAATGTTCGGGTTAAGTAGGAACAATTGGAACAATTAAGCCAGTGGTGAATAATGTAGGTCCGCATGCCCTGGATAGTATAATAGTGTATATTGATGCAAGCCTTGAGCACCGTAACGAGGATTTGCCATAAATAAGATGTTCAGCAGTTATACCATCGAGTTCCGGTGATTTATTTTTACGAAGATAGGATATAAGCCTGTCGACTTGATCCTGATCTACCTCATATGTGCCCATCAAATAACAATTATCATTATAATATTGCTCTAACATATGTTTGTCATGGCTTTATTAAATAGTATATTCAGGTAAAGCTTGCAGAACATCACCATAGAATTAACCAGAATCTGAGGCACATAGAGATGATTTAACCTTTGTGATTCTTCGCTGTTTGATTATATTCTAGAATGCTGACAATTTCCTGTTTTTTAACATAACATTAAATTTCTGGTATTCATTGTTCACTAATTAGATTAATGCTTTCATTAGTGACATGTATGTACACATGGAAGCACACAGACACGCATATGCAGACCCATCCGCTTAATTTGCGACAAAACAAATTCGTCTGCCTAAAACAAAAACATTGCAGGTGTCATCATATATTTGTACTCTTCGGGATACACATCTTAAGCAGTAATTTCTACAGTATCTAGTATGTAATTTAGCCACAACGTAAATGGATTGGAGGATCCAGGCAACAACTAAAATATTAAGAAATTGTTAAGGAGTTAAAAAAGAGACGGAATCATTTCATTAAGATCTCTTATGGAAAATTCAC
>OZ024856.1:36662793-36672793 GCA_964017155.1 Oasisia sp. SBJ-2009
ACTTGCAACAACGAAAAAGTAGACCACTAAAACAATAACACCGCCGTCGTAAAGCAAAGCCAGGTTTTATTCACATATTTTCCCAATGTTCAGCATAATCATGATTTCTGTTTATTGAATTTCTCATATGGTGTGTACCATACTGATTATGCTTAACCAACGGAAGTAGCCTATAACGGCAGAAAAGTGTGTCAGCATTGACGATTGTGTAAATTATGTTCGTAGATGTGTATATTCACAGATTATCATCGAAAGTTGACACGCTTTTAAATGAGATTGATTGACTGTCGAATGGACTGCCAGTGAATGTCTCAAAGGATCAAGTCTGCGAACTACAGCATTCAGTGCCGTCTGCGTGATGTCAATATACTTCATGTGTGATGTCACAATATCATGTGATTGTTTGGCTAACAATAATTCTGCGGCAATAGCTCCACAGGCGGGTTTAAAATCGATTGTATACTACAAATGTATTTTCGTTATTTGTTGAATGTTGTGAAATGTTATAAACAATGTTAATCTGTGTGTATACATGGAACATGGATTTTAGCTTGTGTATTGTTTTGTATTCCCTTTAATATATAGCGTAGTATTTAGAGCATCAAACCTTTGTATGCTCGCAACAATACCGAAGTAAACCGCTAAAAACAACAACACCGTCTTAAGGCAAACCCAGTCTTTATTCATTAATTTTTTTAAATGCTCAGCATACTGGTGATTTATGTTGATAAGTGTTCTGATATGTTGTTTACTATACTGATTATTCCGAACCAATGGAAGTCGCGTATACAGCCAAAAATACGTTCTGTAAATAATATTCGTTGAAGAGGAGGCTCGTAGATCATCATCCTACGTTGTCGATGCTTTTAAGTGATACTGACTGACTGTATACATCGCCCGTGGAACATCTCAACGGAGCAGGTCTGCGAACTACATCATTCAGTGCCGTCTGCGACGACACTGTGCCCGCCCGATGCATCGGCCGCAGTGAAGAATGGGCCGGCGACTCGGACACTCGCATTTCGGAACACACGTCTTAATGCATAGCGGGTTGGGTTTTCTGCACGTGGCCGTGCAAGCGCTTCCGCAGTCGTGCCACACTTGTCCACGTGGGCATCGCGCTACAACAGTAAATTCGAAAACAGACCTGAGTTACTAACCACCGTTTCACTTTATTTTCGATTTAATGACGTTTTTGCTGTTTTATCCGTAATAAGCCAGCTGTTTATTTGAGACAGAAAGTAAGTTGTCTTGTGGATGTTGAACGTATACATGGATATTGTAGGTAATACGGTTCGCCAGGTCGCACTGTCAATACGGTTTGCTTTGAAATTGAATGCTGTTTTTATCATACTAATTGATTGTGTCGGCATGGGGACATTTTCAAATTGCAAACATTATTAGAAACTTAATATAACAAATTAACCACAACAGGATGGACACTAATACCGTCAATATATTTAGAATAGCCTTAAGATAAAAATGTTTATTAACACACGCAAAGCATAAACTCTCCTTTTAAGGAAAGTTTCGTGAAAACACATTTAAACCTTAGAGAACATTGATTGACGATTGTGATCACTACCGACACCTTCATTTAACCGAACACGAAAGCATATATAGACATAAGGATGTAATACATAAATAACATACATTGGAAATAAACTTTTATATTGTACTACATTCCTGATTCTCCAAATTACACACTGTGGAAGTGGTAGAACCTAGAGATGTGTAACAAATGAGGCATTTGCCTAAAGGCATAACTAATGTTAAACATTTGATGTCGTTGAATACTGGCGACGCAGTAAATTGTCAGTGTAATAATAAATAACACTAAGAAGAAGAACTCTTATATAGCAATACAAATCTAGATAGAATACAGTCGGAGTACATAATTATATATATATATATATATATATATATATATATATATATATATATATATATATATATATATATATATATATATATATATATATATATATATATATATATATATATATATGAAAACATGCAGAATATTAATACGTTACGTAACATTAAAAGTATTACATTTGTTAAATGTAATGACAATACATGAAATAATAATAATAAAAATAGATAACAGATAGATAGTATAAGTTACAGGTAACACGGTTACTAAAGTAGGGGGTATATTACAAATAAATGATTGACGACATTGCGTAAAATGTGTGTACAAGCATGTATAAGATAATAAATAGGTAACATTAAATAAACAAATAATAATAATAGATGGGTTTTCACCAATCTTGTAAAAGTCACGATAGAACAGGTTTTCGTCATCTCAATTGGAATAATTAATTCCACAGCCATAGAGCAAATACCGATAAAGTTATGCCGTCGTTTCCTAACAGCAGTGCACACAGTTTGTGTGTACGTGCACCACGCTCAAAGTGCAGCGATACTGAAGAGTCACAGTTAACAATAACTCACGTTTCGGGCAGCAGACGGCGTATCGGTCGGCCTTATCAATCTTGCACTCGTAGCCTCTCGCACACCTCTGTCCACCTCGACCGCAGTACACCTGTTTCCCCCACTTGTCACATTGGGGCGGACCGTACTTGCAAATGCATTCTTCTTTTTCTGTAAAGGTGAGTATTACGTGCGTGTCGATCAACCTAAATGTTGCATTTATCACTTAATGACGACATATACAAGCCATAAGACGTATATTCACGTCACAGTTTTATGAAAATTCGTCATCAATTTCGCAAGGTTTCGCAGTTTTCTGGTCAGTTAAAATGTCCAGGAAGTGGACTCATTTTAAACGTAATACGGGACTATTTGAAATGTGTCATTGCTTATGTATTACTGGGATCTAAACAACAATGATAATCAGGGGCTGAGCAACAGCTTCAATACCACATCCTATTGGATTGAGCGATCCCATTCGCGCTGTTTCGGGTCTGGTCGGAAGGCTTGGAGGGAGGTGGAGTGGTGTTGCTGTTTTGTTTCACTATTTTATTTTGCTGGAGCTTCAGCAGCTCAGCAAAGCTTTGAATTGGAGCTGTCGTCGATCAATAGATTGGAGGACTGGGGTACAAACGTGATTAGAGAGCGTTTGAATAGTTTCTGATGTCTTCATGCTACAAGAACACCTCGAGTTGTTCGAACGCTGCACACAGGACTTCTACTCCTACTTCATCTATCCCTATCAACAGTAATCATTTAATAGCTCGACATCCTTCTAATATATTGGTGCTATGTCCCTCAGCATACACGTCCCCAAGAATCTGACGATTCATAGTGAATAATTTGTTTACGAAATGTGTAGTAATCCTATGGGACTTAATTAAAATAATGAAAAAGACGTGCTGTTTTCATTTGACTTAACAGCGACTCACTGACTGGGCAGCACACGGCATATCTGTCTGTCGGATGGATGTTGCACTTGTAGCCGGGTGAACAATCTTGTCTGGTCGGGCCTCGTCCGCAGAATACTTGTTTTCCCGACTCGTCCACTTCCGGTGGCCCATGTTTGCAAATTGGTGCTTCTATTTAGTAAAATTGAAGGAAAACAAGGGTGTAAATATCTGAGATGGCGATACCATCTTCGTACTGAACATTTACCTATTTGACGAACACTTAGTATTATTCATATGACACATAGCATAACTACAACACAAGCCCAACAACACAACTGGTTAAAGGCAAGGACACATCATGCAAAATTTACGATGAAAATAACTGTTATTAAACCTGCGATCACTGATTACGTTCTCACATCGACACTTCCTATGTGATCGCTAATACTATGCTGTGGAAACATATTATGCTGATCACTTGGGATGCAAGACTAGAACTGAGAGTCACGAGTTGAGTGGCTTATAAAACCTAAAATGCTTACAATTAATTATTACTAATCATTGGACTAGAACAAATAACTATTACTACAGGACCACGTATTGGACACAAGACAATGAGAAATTGTGGATATGAAACAAAAAGACAACTACGAAACTAATGTACCCTTTTCCGCCAATTTATGTAAGTGGAAAGGGAAATAATCATGGGACATCTTTATGAATTAATAGAAAATATGACAGCACAATGCAAACTAAAATCAAATATCTTTTTCTGAACTAATGGTGCTATGCGGGTCTGTGCGCGCGTGCGTGCGTGTCTGCATGTGTGCATGCGTGTATGTGTATGTGTGTGTGTGTGTGTGTGTGTGTGTGTGTGTGTGCGTGTGCGTGTGCGTGTGCGTGTGCGTGTGCGTGTGCGTGTGCGTGTGCGTGTGCGTGTGCGTGTGCGTGTGCGTGTGCGTGTGCGTGTGCGTGTGCGTGTGCGTGTGCGTGTGCGTGTGCGTGTGCGTGTGCGTGTGCGTGTGCGTGTGCGTGTGCGTGTGCGTGTGCGTGTGCGTGTGCGTGTGCGTGTGCGTGTGCGTGTGCGTGTGCGTGTGCGTGTGCGTGTGCGTGTGCGTGTGCGTGTGCGTGTGCGTGTGCGTGTGCGTGTGCGTGTGCGTGTGCGTGTGCGTGTGCGTGTGCGTGTGCGTGTGCGTGTGCGTGTGCGTGTGCGCGTGCGCGTGCGCGTGCGCGTGCGCGTGCACGTGAACGTGAACGTGCACGTGCATGTGTGTATATATGGATGTGTGTATATATGCTTGTATTTTGTGTGTATGTATATATGTATATGAGTTTGTGTATGTATGTTCGCGTGCATGAATGCAAATATTAATGTATGCATGTATGTATACACAGTACTATGTATTATCTACATACAGTATGTGCATGTGCATGTGCATGAACGTGTGCATAGGCGTCTGTGTAGGTGTACATGTATGTGTAGTTGTACGTGTACGTGCATGTGTGTATAATTGTATGTGTGTATGTGTGGTTGTATTATGTGTATGTATGTATATATGTATGTACAATCTACCTGAGTATGTGCGTACGCGTGCATGAATGCAAATATCCATGTATACATGTATGTATACACAGTATTATTTTTTTTATCTACATACTATATATATATATATATATATATATATATATATATATATATATATATATATATGACTACTCACTAGCACATTTGCCCAATGGCGGACACGGCGCTCTGAAGCAGTAGACAGTTTCCAGTACACACGTCTCCCCCTCGCCACAGTCCAGGCCCTGTGAGTCATTAGGTATGGTCATTAAGGCGCAAAATGTGTTCCAAAACAGTATTGTGAATACACACAGAAGATAAGTCAATGTATTTTTGGTGCTAGTACAATGAACTTTATATTACTGGGGTGCAACATTAATTACTAACTAGCTACGTTTGTTTAATTACCTCGCATGGGTCTTTGCATATGCACACAAGGACTCCTTCAGAATTGTGCACTTCGGTCTGAAACGTTCCTTTTGGGCACCAATCTGGACATTTCGGGAAACCTGGTGCTAGATAAACATAAAAGAATCAGCAGTATTGAGAAATAGCACATGAAAACGCCATCATCTATATGTACTCTTAATTATATGTTATTCTGACGTGAGGATCATTTCAAATACAACTGAATTATTATACTAATGCGTTCTGTCCATATATAGAAAAAACAAAAACACACAAAGTAAATCATGCACAAATACACCCACGCAATAATATACAATTTCACATATCAAACCTATATCCATGACACACAACACACAACACACAACACACAACACACAACACACAACACACAACACACAACACACAACACACAACACACAACACACAACACACAACACACAACACACAACACACAACACACAACACACAACACACAACACACAACACACAACACACAACACACAACACACAACACACAACACACAACACACAACACACAACACACAACACACAACACACAACACACAACACACAACACACAACACACAACACACAACACACAACACACAACACACAACACACAACACACAACACACAACACACAACACACAACACACAACACACAACACACAACACACAACACACAACACACAACACACAACACACAACACACAACACACAACACACAACACACAACACACAACACACAACACACAACACACAACACACAACACACAACACACAACACACAACACACAACACACAACACACAACACACAACACACAACACACAACACACAACACACAACACACAACACACAACACACAACACACAACACACAACACACAACACACAACACACAACACACAACACACAACACACAACACACAACACTCAACACACACGACACACAATACACTACACATACTACATATATCCACAACACACAACACAACACAATACACGCAATACACACATACACAAATGCAAATATACAAATAACACTCACACGGACATACTTAATATAACATATAGAAACACGCAGCACAACATACTGCTCGAATATAATTAAATATCACCTTGGAAATCTCCCGGCGCCGGAAGTAGAACGACCACCATTACCAACACTACGAACATCATAGCTATCCGGAATGTAGTCGGAATTCCTAGAAAGCAAAACAACTACACTGCAGTTTACGTGATTAATGGTCCGTTTTTATTAATTTCATATCAAACTTTGACAAACAGTGTTAAACAAATGAACAAAATTACCTTTGATGTAGAACTAGCACTTTGTATAGAACTATGCAGTATATATATTTATATATATATATATATATATATATATATATATATATATATATATATATATATATATATATATATATATATATATATTAATATATATATATATATATATATATATATATATATATATATATATATATATATATATATATTATGTTCCCTCTGATTATTTTGTGAACATTCTGCGTAAAATCGGTAAAATACATGTTATCACATGGAAACCATTTCATGCACTACTCGATGTAGACTCCAACAAAAGAAGATGGAAGTAAATCAATTTCCTCCGCCAAGCATGACTAAACATCCATTCATTTTATCGGACACTTCCGAGTGGAGGGAATTTATGTGTGTGTGTGTGTGTGTGTGTGTGTGTGTGTGTGTGTGTGTGTGTGTTTGTGTGTGTGTGTGTTGTGCGTGTATATATATATATATATATATATATATATATATATATATATATATATGTATATATATATATATATATATATATATATATATATATATATATATATATATACATATACATATATATATATATATATATATATATATATATATATATATATATATATATATATAACATAAGACGCGACAATACCATTCAGTACCATTGTACCATTCAATGAAAAATCAGGTTTCAATGGTACTCCATACCATTCAATACCATTGAGCCACACGTGACATCGAGTTCGCAGGAGCCCGTTCGATTAACCAACACATATATATGTTATTAAATGTTTTATGTGTTCTTACATTATAAGTTGAGATAAATTATTAATATATGTTATTTTCTATTATAACTACATACCCCATCTCACTTAACGTTTAGTCGTATATTATTCTACAAATAATAAACCCATCAGAATATGACAGCTTATTTCCGCGGAGGATACATAACATGATTTTGAGTTCCCACATCACTCGATCACGGAATTTCTAAGATCTTTGTGTACCAGAATATGTTCGAGAAGTATACCCACCTTACAGGTTGTCCACCTAAAGCACCTACCTTTGATTCCAACTTATTTTGTCTCGTGTGTCCTGGCGATGTCTGTGTCCCTGCTGTCTGAATGTCGCCCTTCGTTCGTCTGGTTTATTTATACCCAAATGAAGCTGTTAATGTTTCTAGTGTTGCAGGTCACGCCGACCTGGGTGACTAAGACCAGTAAATTCTCGTGACGGCGCCAAGCCCATTTAATTCCAAAATAAGTAACTACTCGTCAGCACGCTCGTGGCTCTGTGACTCCAGCTATGTTCTCGCACTTAGTACGAATATTTAGTGTTGCCAGCTCTGCACTTTGATCCACTGAAGAGGCCATAGTCAAGTATGGGTCGTGGGTGAACACAATTAAGTGCTGCAGGCACCGTGGGTGACTGAGAGAAAGAAGTGAGATACCTGCTGAGGGTTAATTTATTGTTTTGTTTTTACGCGTATGTTTTATTAACTTACGCCATCCACTGACATCACCAGCATAGATTATACATTGTGAGTGAGTGAATGAGTGAGTGTGTTGAGTGTGTGTGTGTGTGTGTGTATGTGTGTGAGTGTGTGTGTGTGTGTGTGTTTGTGTGTGTGTGTGTGTGTGTGTGTGTGTATGTGTGTGTTTGTGTGTGTGTGTGTGTGTGTGTGTGTGTGTGTGTGTGTGTGTGTGTGTGTGTGTGTGTGTGTGTGTGTGTGTGTGTGTGTGTGTGTGTGCCTGGTTTGTGGCGTGTGCTTTGTGGCGTGTATGGTATATGGTGTAAGTATGTATATGTTTTGCCTGTGTGTATATATGTATGTGTGTGTGGGTAGTTCTTGCATGTGCGTATATGTGTACAAGTGTGGGTGTTTGTATGTATATACATTATACAGGTATATGTGTGTGTGGCATGTAGCGTGTGGCGCGTGGCGTGTATGGTATGTGGTGTATGGTGTGTAAGTGTATGTTTTGTTTATGTGTTTATATGTATGTATGTATGTCTTTGTGTATGCATGTATGTGTGTTTGTGTGTGCGCGTGTATGTGTGTATGTGTTAAATGTGTATGCGCGTTGTATCTGTGTATGCATGTATATAGAATAAAAGGTCAAGCATAAAGAGGTAAAGGTAAGTTCTTATATTAATAGCGCAGTACCCAATCCTTCCTGACAGACCTAATCAATCAGACACCATCCCAACTTGTCTATAAACCATCCAGCCATATGCTACAATTAATGCACGATTAAATAAAAAACATTTAATTTTAAAATAAAATGTTATCAATTTTCCTTGGTATTTCAGAAACACATAAACACTTGTTTGAACTGGGCTGTCTTGCGGCAACGGTTCCGTAATACACTGCTAAAAAATATTCTAGAGCTCTACATGACTAAGTGAACATTGGAAAAGCACATCCGTCAAGCGACGTGTTGTCCTTCGTGATGTGCTTCATGAAGCTTTGTCTCGCGAACACATTTCACAGTGCTGCGTCGTCGCTGTGTGGCTTGCTACTCAGTGTTGACGTTTACTACGTCATCATTTTGGCAGGGTATTGACTCACCCGCGCGTGCCAGGCGCCGCCTGGTAGATCGATGAATTACATCATACACTAAATATATCAACTGACAGATAATTCGGCTCTTTTTTGATTCAGAAGTCCGAAGTCCCTTATATGTGAACTTATTTGGAAATGGAAGCCAGTATTTTGCGTACACAGTACTGGACCAGCTTACGTGACTGGTGGAACGGGTATTACAATTACGATTTCACATTTCCGAATATACTCGTAGATTTTAACTTGCAGACATGCCATTGTTTTGGGATGGCAATCCGTATTTTTGACCTAAAATTCTGTAAGAATCCGAATCAATCCGTATCACTAATCAGATCTTCCAGTTAACTGACCTAAGACTTATTCAGGCCTTTTCAAAATGTATGTCTATGTGTTAGGAATGTCATTCTGCACCACTCCCGCTAAAAAAGAAGTTAGATATATATTTTTAGATTGTGTTTTAGATCAATTTAATGCCGTCGAGTCGATGTAAATAAGCCGATGTCACAAGGCGCGAGCAGATAGCGCAGCCCAGACACAGCGTCATCGGGGCCTCAAAAATCCCCGCTTTGTCAAATGCGTTGTCTAGCGTGTGCATTGCGAAGTCGGAAAAAAACCAATTAGCCATATTTAAAAAAATTATGCTGGAGACAAATATATCTGCATTATATAGAATAAAAAGTTAATGACGTAGCATTAGTTTTGGGGACATATTCGCAAATCGCAAGACATCGCCTTTGCGGTTGTGATACGTCTGGAGAGCGCTACGCATTGCTCACGCCCAGTGTCAATGACATCGTCATCGGTTTATTTACGCCGATTCGACGACATTAAATTGATAT
>OZ024856.1:36675293-36685293 GCA_964017155.1 Oasisia sp. SBJ-2009
TTCGACATTTATATTCCGCACTTTTACAACTTCCTCAAAACCGACTTCGTAACCAACACAGCACGATGACGGCCCAGCAGAAGCTTTAAAGACTACTGGTGACATCGCTTGCTCAGTTGAACCAGTTTACTTTGATTAACGGCCCCTTGTATGCAAATATTTCAAAATGGTTCTACAAGCATGACTGAAGTCCATTGGTCCTTGCGTACCTTGTGTCTGGTTAGAATCCCTGTCGCTCACTTATTGTGGCTTGCAAATCTGTCGTGCTTTGCATCAGAGAAACCCTGGAATTTGCAACTATTTTTTGCAACATTTGTCAAATTTAATGTAACTAATGTTGAAGACAAGCACTAAGATGAAATGATGTAAGCTTGTCGCGTCAGACACTCCATGGATTTCTTTTATTCCAAATGTTCACGAGTGTCATTTTATGACAATCGCTACGTAATTTAGTTCGCAGACAATTGTGCATGCAGCCGTTTGACGTGGTTGAAAGAGAGCGACACGTCATACGTAACATAGGCGCGAATATCGTAAAGCAGCCGGAAACAGAGAGGACGTCGGGACGCCTTTGCACCTACTGTGACAATTTATTTATGTAGCTAATACATCAGGAAACAAAAACAAATTATAACTGTTAGACATGTGAATTACATTACAACAAGTAGAGCGCAATGGCTCAGGGGTAGAGCTTCGGACTCTCGACCAAGAGAACTCGGGTTCGAATCCTGTGCTGCGATGTTAAACCTTGGACAAGTTTTTTCACTCTACATTGCTCCAGTTCACTCAGGTGAATAAATGAGTAGGACATGTGCACGAGCAGACTTCGCGCATTAATTGTAGCATGTGGCTGGATGCTTCCTAGAGAAATTGAGACGGTGTTTGACAGAACAGGTCTGCCATGGAAGCTTTGAGCAATACTGAGGACCGGATACTGCGCTATATAAGAACTTACCTTTACCTTTTACCTTCAATATGCAAAATCATAATATTTTTTTAATCACTCATCCGTTACTTTGTAGTTTGGCGGATATTGCGCACTACACATCCGACCGACCGACCGACCGACCGACCGACCGACCGACCGACCGACCGACCGACCGACCGACCGACCGACCGACCGACCGACCGACCGACCGACCGACCGACCGACCGACCGACCGACCGACCGACCGACCGACCGACCGACCGACCGACCGACCGACCGACCGACCGACCGACCGACCGACCGACCGACCGACCGACCGACCGACCGACCGACCGGGCGGGCGGGCGGGCGGGCGGGCGGGCGGGCGGGCGGGCGGGCGGGCGGGCGGGCGGGCAGGAAAGGGCAGGAAAGGGCAGGAAAGGGCAGGAAAGGGCAGGGCAGGCAGGCAGGCAGGCAGGCAGGCAGGCAGGCAGGCAGGCAGGCAGGCAGGCAGGCAGGCAGGCAGGCAGGCAGGCAGGCAGGCAGGCAGGCAGGCAGGCAGGCAGGCAGGCAGGCAGGCAGGCAGGCAGGCAGGCAGGCAGGCAGGCAGGCAGGCAGGCAGGCAGGCAGGCAGGCAGGCAGGCAGAGAAGCAAATACTATTTTATAATAACATGTACAAAAGCTATTGAGAATAACAATAGTAACAATAAATGATTTAAAGTAAATATATGAATAATTATGATCACATGTATCATCACGGGGAATTGCCGGCTAATTCGAGCAGAAATGAAAGGGTGTCAGGGTAGAGATTGGATTGTAGGTGAAAGAGATATGAGAATTTCACGTGTTCATGAATATTCATTATAATCGGGCTGCGCAATTGCTCACCCACGTCGCACAATGCTAAGTGAGTCGGATAAACACAGTTATGTACTGGCTGGTTACGCAGATAACGCCCAATTTATGCATTGATTTAAAAGACAAAATTAGCAGAGAAAGTACATATGGAAACTTATCATGTTTTGGTACAGCACATCTAAAACGTATATCAAAATTAGTATTTTATAAAAGGACCCTCTCTCCGACACACTGAAACACTCACATAATCCACATCTATGTTCTTGGTACATCATAATCTTTATTTTATATGGCGCATATATCCTTAACTTTCACAGCGCTTTCCATGTTATTTCATTAAAACAACACTATAACAAGTAAACATTTTTATAAATGTAAATATAATACAAATACATAAATACAATGAATAACAATTAAATAAAAATGCTGTGTAAACATGAGTGAATTATAAATAAAACAATTATCATGGTAAATAAAGTACTTTAAATGTTCTTTCAGTGTTAGCCAGATAAAAATATGAATAAATTATTATTAGAAATAATAATAAATACATAAACATGTCTCAACGGTCATTAATCCGTGTACTGCATTTCCTAACCCACCTCGCTGACCCTGCACACTGCTGCCACCTACAGGACCCTCTGACAACGAGGGTGTTCATGTTCTCCTCGTCAACCCGTAGGGCCCGTTTCAGGTGCTGCTTCGATGAGCTGCCCGCTTTGACGAGGGCCTCTCTCTCGGACACACTGGAACAGTCACATCATCCACATCCATACGTTCTTGGGACACTATAATCTTTATTTTATGTAGCGTATGTATCATTAACTTTCACAGCGCTTTACATGTTATTTCCTTGAAACTACGCTATGAAAAGTAAACATTTTATCAATTTTAATAATAAAATAAATATATATAATAAATAACAATTAAATAATAAATGTTGTGTAAACATCAGTGGATTACAAATAAAACAATTATCATGGTGAATGAAGTGCTTTAAATGTTCTTTCCGCGTTAACCGGAACAACATATTAAAACAAATTAGGATTAAAAATAATAATAATAAATACATAAACATATCGGTCATTAATCGGTGTAGGTCGAAATAAATAGGTGAGTTTTTACTGCAGCCTTGGACGATTTTTATGTGGTTTTGGACGTCACAATTGTTGGTGACACATTTCATATTATTGCAGCTGTTTTGACAATTGCCCACTCGTCAACTTTGTGTCTGGGTCTTGCAACGACAGACGGCTGTCCTCGGTGGAATAGAAATCACCGAGCCGCAGCATTCAGCAGTCGCTGCAGCCTGCCGATGTTCTTGGCAGAAGTGACAAACAGGAACGAATTAGCGAATTGCATTGCTTCATCGCTATGAGATGTAAATATAGATGGGACTGCCTCCGATACACATCGAAACGAAAATATTCTCGTATGATATTATGATATCATACTTCTACAATCGAAGTTCACTCCCTACAGGGTCTATCCTGGCCCAGCACCCACAATATTAACACTGGAATGCAAGGTTAGCTGAATGGCGCAAATACAAGATATAATATACAAGAGGGGACGGGGGGCAGGGGGGGGGCATAGGACCCCGCATAATGTCAGTGCTGCATTTCGGTACTGACTCAATACTGTACGCACACAGCTTTGACTCGCTACTTTTACTGTGTGGGGCTAATTCTGGGTCAGCACAGGAGGATCACAGAGAGACAGAAAAGTTCAGAGTGCCATGTATCAAATCCTCCAGAGTGCCATGGAACAAACCCTCCAGAGTGCCATGGACCAAACCCTCCAGAGTGCCATGGACCAAACCCTTCAGAGTGCCATGGACCAAACCCTCCAGAGTGCCATGGACCAAACCCTTCCGAGTGCCATGGAACAAACCCTCCAGAGTGCCATGGACCAAACCCTTCAGAGTGCCATGGAACAAACCCTCCAGAGTGCCATGGACCAAACCCTTCCGAGTGCCATGGACCAAACCCTTCCGAGTGCCATGGACCAAACCCGTCAGAGTGCCATGGACCAAACCCTCCAGAGTGCCATGGACCAAACCCTTCCGAGTGCCATGGACCAAACCCTTCAGAGTGCCATGGACCAAACCCTCCAGAGTGCCATGGACCAAACCCTCCAGAGTGCCATGGAACAAACCCTCCAGAGTGCCATGGACCAAACCCTTCCGAGTGCCATGGACCAAACCCTTCCGAGTGCCATGGACCAAACCCTCCAGAGTGCCATGGACCAAACCCTTCCGAGTGCCATGGAACAAACCCTCCAGAGTGCCATGGACCAAACCCTTCAGAGTGCCATGGAACAAACCCTCCAGAGTGCCATGGACCAAACCCTTCCGAGTGCCATGGACCAAACCCTTCCGAGTGCCATGGACCAAACCCTTCAGAGTGCCATGGACCAAACCCTCCAGAGTGCCATGGACCAAACCCTTCCAAGTGCCATGGACCAAACCCTTCCGAGTGCCATGGACCAAACCATTCAGAGTGCCATGGACCAAACCCTCCAGAGTGCCATGGACCAAACCCTCCAGAGTGCCATGGACCAAACCCTCCAGAGTGCCATGGACCAAACCCTTCCGAGTGCCATGGACCAAACCCTTCAGAGTGCCATGGACCAAACCCTTCAGAGTGCCATGGACCAAACCCTTCCGAGTGCCATGGACCAAACCCTTCCGAGTGCCATGGACCAAACCCTTCAGAGTGCCATGGACCAAACCCTTCAGAGTGCCATGGACCAAACCCTTCAGAGTGCCATGGACCAAGCCCTCCAGAGTGCCATGGACCAAACCCTTCAGAGTGTCATGTATCAAACTCTGCAGAGTGCCATGGACCAAACCCTTCAGAGTGCCATGGACCAAACCCTTCAGAGTGCCATGGACCAAACCCTCCAGAGTGTCATGTATTAAACTCTGCAGAGTGCCATGGACCAAACCCTTCAGAGTGCCATGGACCAAACCCTTCAGAGTGTCATGTATCAAACTCTGCTGAGTGCCATGGACCAAACCCTTCAGAGTGCCATGGACCAAACCCTCCAGAGTGTCATGTATCAAACTCTGCAGAATGCCATGGACCAAACCCTTCAGAGGGTCATGGATCAAACCCTTCAGAGTGCCATGAACCAAACCCTTCAGAGTGCCATGTATCAAACCCGCCAGAGTGCCATGGACCAAATCTTCCAGAGTGCCATGAACCAAACCCTTCAGAGTGCCATGTATCAAACGCTCCAGAGTGCCATGGATCAAACCCTTCAGAGTGCCATGTAAAAAAAAACCAAGAATGCCATGGACCAAACCTTTCAGAGTGCCATGGACCAAACCCTTCAGAGTGCCATAGACCAAACCCTTCAGAGTGCCATGCACCAAACCCTTCAGAGTGCCATGCACCAAACCCTCCAAAGTGCCATGGACCAAACCCTTCAGAGTGCCATAGGACAAACCCTTCAGAGTGCCATGCACCAAACCCTTCAGAGTGCCATGGACCAAACCCTTCAGAGTGCCATGCACCAAACCCTTCAGAGTGCCATGCACCAAACCCTTCAGAGTGCCATGCACCAAACCCTTCAGAGTGCCATAGACCAAACCCTTCAGAGTGCCATGCACCAAACCCTTCAGAGTGCCATAGACCAAACCCTTCAGAGTGCCATAGACCAAACCCTTCAGAGTGCCATGCACCAAACCCTTCAGAGTGCCATAGACCAAACCCTTCAGAGTGCCATGGACCAAACCCTTCAGTGTGCCATGCACCAAACCCTTCAGTGTGCCATGCATCAAGCCCTTCAGGTTGCCACACACCAAACCCTTCAGTGTGCCACGCAGCAAGCCCTTCAGGTTGCCACACACCAAACCCTACGGAGTACCATGCACCAACATCTTCTCAGTACCACGCACCAAACCCTTCACAGTGCAACTTAGCAAACCATTCAGAGCGCCACGCAACATACCCAGCCAAATTGACGGCGTGGCTGCATTTAAATAATAATAAAATATATATATATACTTATAATTTAGTGCCAAATCTAGTTTTAAATTAGTCAATATGCTTTACATATACAGGTGTATAGCAATATTAAATTATGTAAACACATTAAGAAAATGTTACTTTGGAATATATCGTGTCGTATAAACAAACTCATGAAATTATTTATTTTAATATGCCTTTAAACGTCACGGTAGACATTCTCTGAGATAAAGTATTGATTAAAATAATACAAAAAAAGGAGAGTTTGTTTAGTAATGGCACCGACCAGTAGCGAAGCGCCACGGCAGAAGCAGCGGGAAGCCGAGTAAAACCAACCGGAAGTGACGTAACTGCTACCATACGCCATTTCCGCCCACGTCTTGCAGCGCCACGGGAACTGATTGAAAACTAAACATCTCTCTCGATTAACCTGGAATACGACTGTGAGGTGCATCACAGGGAACGGCAAGGCACTTGTCTCGGTTCATGTTACAAAGACAAACAGACAAAGACAAACAAAGAGAATAATAGTACATATATGATTACAATATTACACATCAAATGTAATGTGTCGACACTAAAATCAATATTCCTAATGATTTTAATCTTTATTTGGATATAATATACCTTCAATTACTACTATGTTTTGTTGTTGATATTCTGACATCCTTTGATTTGAAACAACATGTAACGTTTTCGACAGGTCATTGTCTTGACCTCTTGATAACCCGTTTAATTTGTTATACTATCAAAAAACCTACTGCTTCAGATGAATGATCAGATCATCACGACGTGATTGTTGATATCAACATGTCTATAACACCATATCTAAACACGTATTTCCTATAGACACACACACGCTCACGCTCACGCACACGCTCACGCACACGCTCACGCACACGCACACGCACACGCACACGCACACGCACACGCACACGCACACGCACACGCACACGCACACGCACACGCACACGCACACGCACACGCACACGCACACGCACACGCACACGCACACGCACACGCACACGCACACGCACACGCACACGCACACGCACACGCACACGCACACGCACACGCACACGCACACGCACACGCACACGCACACGCACGCGCACGCGCACGCGCACGCGCACGCGCACGCGCACGCGCACGCGCACGCGCACGCGCACACGCACACGCACACGCACACGCACACGCACACGCACACGCACACGCACACGCACACGCACACGCACACGCACACGCACACGCACACGCACACGCACACGCACACGCACACGCACACGCACACGCACACGCACACGCACACGCACACGCACACGCACACGCACACGCACACGCACACGCACACGCACACGCACACGCACACGCACACGCACACGCACACGCACACGCACACGCACACCCACACGCACACGCACACGCACACGCACACGCACACGCACACGCACACGCACACGCACACGCACACGCACACGCACACGCACACGCACACGCACACGCACACGCACACGCACACGCACACGCACACGCACACGCACACGCACACGCACACGCACACGCACACGCACACGCACACGCACACGCACACGCACACGCACACGCACACGCACACGCACACGCACACGCACACGCACACGCACACGCACACGCACACGCACACGCACACGCACACGCACACGCACACGCACACGCACACGCACACGCATACGCACACGCACACGCACGAACACATACACACACATAAACATATACATATACATATACATATATAATATATATATATATATATATATATATATATATATATATATATATATATATATATATATATATATACATATATATATATATATATATATATATATATATGTATATATATATATATATATATATATATATATATACATATATACATATATAATGTATATATATATGTATATAATATATATATATATATATATATATATATATATATATATATATATATATATATATATATATATATATATATATATATATATATTACCGTCTACACGCCGCTTCAGTGATGATATTTTGGATTCAGATTTGTTTAAAAACCCAGCAATTGACGAGTGTCACATATATAGACAATGTTGTGTTGTCTATTAAAACCTTACTTGATAAACATGCTCCAATTGCCTACAAGTACGTCTCACAAAATGTACCTTGTCCTTGGATGACCCCTGAAATTCTGCATTCTAATAGACGACGCTGTTATCTTGAACGTGTTTGGCGTAAGTAAAATAAGAATATTTTAAAATATGATGTCAAATAATTCTGAAATTCCTTATCTGTTATGGAGTTGCTTAAATACAATTTTGCATGCCAAAACACAATTCGTT
This sequence comes from Oasisia sp. SBJ-2009, assembly GCA_964017155.1. Classification (NCBI taxonomy): domain Eukaryota; kingdom Metazoa; phylum Annelida; class Polychaeta; order Sabellida; family Siboglinidae; genus Oasisia; species Oasisia sp. SBJ-2009. The sequence continues at coordinate 36,683,400 of OZ024856.1, forward strand.
AATTCGTCTTTGTGATGTGTTCTCGGATTATTTTAAGGACAACGTTACTTATCGTCTCGAAAATGTTATGCTTCGTCGGCTTCGCGTTGGGTTTGCGTTCTTGCGCGCTTTAACCCCAATGCACACATTTTTATATTAGTTGGGTTTGCGTTCTTGCGCGCTTTAACCCCAATGCACACATTTTTATATTAGATCGTCGTCACCGTAAAAACGGCACATTACATCGTTGATAGTGTCCGTAAAGTTGAATTTTCTAACTCCCTGTTGAGTTGCCAATGAGTAGGGGAAGTAGGGGCATGTCCGTACACTTAAGGTGAAACACGCTATAGATACTGCACTGTGTTTGCTAAGAGGGTGATATTTAGCATTCAGGATGAACATTCATGTTATTTTGTTCTTAGTTAGTTAGTTAGTTAGTTAGTTAGTTAGTTAGTTAGTTATTAAATTACATATCCCACCAGATATTTAAATATTTTGTAAAATGTAGACGCATACCTTTGTACGGACATGTCCCAATGTACGGGGCATAGCCGCACACTGTGTGCGGTTATGCCCCAGGAATGGTAAAGCAACAGCTGGTCTCTCAGAGCTGACTATTAACTGCAATAATAATATGTATTGGTATGTGTTTGCTATAGGCAGGTGCATTACTTTAAAAGAAAACTTACAAGAAACACCAGAGAACACAACGCAACGGTTTCAAGTTTTCATATCTACGTAAAATTTAGAAAAAAACAGTGGTATTGAATCATAGTCCACGTTTATTCCTCCTTGAGAGTCAAAGCAAACAACAGCATGGTTTTATAACGGGGAAAGTAAATGTTTGCAACAGAGCTTGTCTGATGCCTTCTAGCTAAAACAGCATGGTTTCGTAAAGCGTGAAGTCAAACTCAAAACTCAGTTTGTCGGTCGTGCTAGTTGTGTCACCAACTGTAGTTGATGTCGTGCCATGCTAAGTCCTCGATTTCCGGGCAGCTAAAGGTGACGGCGTCGCTCTTGTGCGTGTCAATGCGCTTCATGTAAGTAGTCTGCATCTCATCTTCACGTTTGTCAATATGCACCACCCTTCCAGCGTCATCCGACATACGTTGCTTCTTGGCAAACTCGACTAATACGTAGTCCCCCTTGTTGACTTTTGGTTGATAGATAACATGAGCCAACGATTCATTTTTAGAATCTTCTTTTTAGAGCCTCCTTCCAGCATCCCGCTATCTGTTTGTTTCATTGGGAGAAGATTTCTTCACGGCTCTAGGTCCAATCGCTATAGCCAACGATTTCTTCACTGCTGGGAGCGGTTTCTTGGAGATTTTCGTTCCTGCGGCTTGGCATGGCTTTGTATGGACTAATGTATACGGGCAAAGTTCTACATTATAGATCATTTGTCATCTTGGTTATTTTTGTCTACGAGAAATGATCAATTAAGATTTATTTATTTAACGGACCTAATGATACACAACATGGAAAATGTGAGGCCAACACGATATGCCCTATTGCACATTGATGAAGCGATGAATGAGATAAAATAAAAATGTGATAATATTGAATAATTATATAATAATTACATAATAATCATCATATACTATCTCACATCAGTTTCAGATAATATCTGTGATAAGCAACTGAAGTATCTAACTATGTATCTAAGTAGACTACATAATAGTATAGGCACCGACGCACGAAATACGCATGCACAGCGGGTGGGACATGACCGCACGGGCCTATGCGAACATGCCCCAAACATCCAACACGTGAACAATTCTTAATTGTCCGAATATAAATGTATCACACATACATTGAAAGAAAGAAGAGGAAAACGCCCCCCCCCCCCTCCCCATTTTGCCTAGATCAACAATGTCGCCATCTTGAATTCTGACTTCGCCGGAAACGAAAACGG
>OZ024856.1:36690293-36727793 GCA_964017155.1 Oasisia sp. SBJ-2009
GACAAGTTACCGATTTATTACCCAGCGAACATTAGGATATTATCTGTAAATAAAATACACGTGTTGTGACGTTGTCAAAATTATCGTTTTTGTAGAGTATTTAATATATAGACAGCGAAAAGATAAAGGCCCGTTTACAGGAACAACTAGTTGGACAATTAGTTGGCCAACTTATGACTCAGAAGTTCACGCTTAAACCTGAGAACGAGTTCATGCTCAGATAGTAAATAAACAAATTAAAATAAATTAATTAATTAATTTAAAACAGTGTAGCTGATCGAGAACAGTTTGCTAGACCGTCAACTTGCGTATTCAAGATTCACGGTTAGCAGCTACCCGACGCGTAGAAACCAAATAACCGCTAAACCCTTTTTATTATGTAAATCACGACAGCAGAAGTTGGGTTGTGAAACGATTCCTGGATGACTTTGTTCACCTACCCACCAACAACGCAACTGGGCATTTCTTCTCAACCAAGACATGTGTCATCAAACACATTCCGAAGTTACGCCGCGGTATTTGACGTAGGTTGTATAGTATGACGTAGGTTGTATAGTATGACGTAGGTTGTATAGTATGACGTAGGTTGTATAGTATGACGTAGGTTGTATAGTATGACGTAGGTTGTATAGTATGACGTAGGTTGTATAGTATGACGTAGGTTGTATAGTATGACGTAGGTTGTATAGTGTGACGTAGGTTGTATAGTGTGACGTAGGTTGTATAGTATGACGTAGGTTGTATAGTATGACGTAGGTTGTATAGTATGACGTAGGTTGTATAGTATGACGTAGGTTGTATAGTGTGACGTAGGTTGTATAGTGTGACGTAGGTTGTATAGTATGACGTAGGTTGTATAGTATGACGTAGGTTGTATAGTATGCCGTTACATGTTGTTGACGCTCCTTGTCTTGGAACATTTGTCTCTTTTACTGTATCACTGTTCCAGGTAGACGTATAATCAACGCTCTCTACCTGAGTCATGTTCACATAGATTTGTTTGTTGTTTTATATCATCATCGTTGTCTTCGGTTTGTACATACTCTCCCCAGCTAGATTCTATACAATGTATTGTACTGCATATCTGGGTGTATTAGCACATTTCTGGGTGTCGTCGGCGAAGCGAATAAGACTGCGGAATTCTCCACCTAAAATCCTGGCCCAAACTATTCTTTTATCGATTCCTGTGACATTATATGCTTACAGCAAAAACGAACTCAGAAATAGTTTCAATAAGAATTTCCATTGGATGGGTAAGAATAGATTGTTTCTTGTGTATTTCAACATTGCATCTGACGTTTCTGTCAAATATCATGTCATATGTGGACTTTGTGTTGGACTATTATCGTTGCGTAATGTCCGTCAAGTCAGAATGGTCACTGTTTTTCTAACAACACTTGAAAGGGAGCAGCACCTCCTAATACACGTATTATGACAAAATCCCAACGCTTGTTGGTCGGCTGCCTTTAGAAGTGATACGTTAGCGGAGACAGAAAGAATTTAGGCAATGAGCTTTTATTCAACCAAATGTCCAATCCAAGATCTTGTTTTGTAAGTGCAAATCTACAAACATTGTATTGATATATGCTTTTCTTGAAATAATGTGATATCATGTTTGTGTTGTAACAGTATCCAGAAACACATAATTGTCACTATGTATGGTTAGTAATATTAGTAATATTATATCCTTTCTAACTTCTTACATTCCATCCAATAGTGCTTTGTTTTATGCTGGACAATCTTCCAGTTTTATGCATCTCCCTCGGTGGAAAATTGGACGGTCCTTCGGGCAGTCGCATCTGGCAACGCACAATGCAATACACATCGGGTTGGGATCTTCACATGTGCGGGGACAGCTGGCACACTCGTTCCACACTAGTCCGCGAGGGCATCGCCGCTTGGCTAAACATAAAAGATACTTTGTCAACATTTCATGGAAACAATTTCTGTTTATCTTGGTTGTAGGACTAAGTTCATCTGATATTGATAACAACCAATGTGCTATAGCTACATCTTTCTGGTTGATTAAGAATCAACGTTTAGCATAAGGGGACCCTCATAAATTTTAACATTTGGACTTGTTATGAGTGTTTATTTACCCGGGTTTCGGAGTTTCAAATGTAAACAAGTCCGTAGATCTGTTAGTCTGAATATCATATCGATTTATCTGGGAAGAATGCAATTCAGGTGGTATACTACAAATACACCGACCTCAGTCCATGGTCAGGTACTCATCTGTAGATGCGTGAACTGCAGTGAGCATATTTGTCAAATGTTTGACACCGGATTAAAACCTATGTTTTCCATAAAAATGGCTTGTAATAGCATTGCAATATATATAAGCATATGGAAATGGTGTTTCGTTACGCTGGCTTATGTTTCTTTATAACTGAGGTATGTAATAATAATAATAAGTTCATGTATGACAACATATCATGTGTTTGCCAATTGAGAACGTAGTGTTGTGGGCGAAGCGAGAAGATCACTTACGGACACACTGAGGAATCGGGGGACACGGGGCTCTGAAGCAGTAGACGGTTTGAGGGACACATTCCTCCCTCGCCGGACAGTCGTAGTCCTGTAATACAGCCAGGAAACAGTATATGAGGAAAAGGTATTCAACTCAATATGATGATGTCTAGAATACATAAACAACAAGCGGTGACATAAATACATGGAACTATCGATTAATCGCAATAATTGATGTCGTGATGAATTGCTAAGTTGTTATCGTTGTCATCAATAGCACAATAAATGTGCGGTAGTAACGATGGTTGTCCAACGATGGTTGTCTATACCATTTTTCACATAAGTTATTTAGTTTCGAATGTATTGCATGCAATGTTAGGTAAGGCTTATTTATCGATTTGAGCTACACAATGTACATAATTATGGCTATATATATATATATATATATATATATATATATATATATATATATATATATATATATATATATATATATTAAACGCCTGCGTTGGTTCGCCATTGTGAGTCAATTGAGTCCAACCTTACGTATTGGTGCAACCAGTCAATATGGGGTGGACCATGCGATGTATAACTAACTCACATCGATAATATGTGAACGTACGCTAGCATAGCCTAACCATAACAACACTGCCAAATCATCGCTATACTACTTGCTTTTTTATAGCGATGTTGTTGCAACTCAACAAATATCCTTGTAACACTAGGTGACCCATATGTCAACTCTATTCACCTACCTGGCATGGGTCTTTACATATGCACACTGTAACACCTTCAGAGTTTGTCTCTTCAGTTGCGTATTCCCCTTTCGGACACCATTCCGGACACGTCGGGAAAACTGGTGAAAAGAGCAAAGAATAGGAGGAAATAATACAGCTTACACAACTACCCACGCGCAAGCACACAAACACACACGCATGACACACACACACACACACATATATATATATATATATATATATATATATATATATATATATATATATACACGCATGACACACACACATATATATATATATATATATATATATATATATATATATATATATATATATATATATATATATATATATATATATATATATATATATATATATATATATATATAGCTTAACCTGCAATAACATTGAAGCATAACCTGTCATAGCCGCCAGTGGTGACAGAAGTACAGAGATGACTGTCATCGACACTGGGAACATCGTGGCAGCTTCGTGTAAAGTAATCGTTTTCTAAATACCTGTAAAACAAACGAAGGATACAATATTAAAAATATATATATATATATATATATATATATATATATATATATATATATACCATTTCGTCGTTGCGTCGATGACGGCATGTCATCCGACTAGTCGCAAAGCTGAATCCAAAATGTCATGGAGATTTTTGGAATAATAATTCGTTCGCAAGATATCAGTTTTCGTTTCAGAGGTTTTCGTTTTGTCTTTTGTCTGAAAGCAACGTTTGTCTATACGAAACAAATACAGCAGCGTAGCTACGTAACTAACATTAAAAACGCATGTTACCAGAATATGTTTTTCGAAATTTAACAGCAATAAACTAACATATGAGGAACAACCAACAAGCCTCTACCTCTCAGGCGTCTTTCCGGCTGTTTCTGTAAAGTCACAGCCAGAACGCTGTTTATATATCTAGTGTTTATATACGTGCAGGTGTATTGCCCGTTGGGGAAGTGACGTCCGGAGTGTCAACGTGGTGAGTTTAGCACATCCTACGATGGCATCCAATGGTTAGCCGACTGCTAGACAGCACATACCTGCTATGCCCGTGTAATTATGTACGTGATTTGCGGGTGATAAAACGATTTGTCAGTGTACTTATTGGTATCCCACCCACTGTAAACGCCCATTTGGCGTTTTAGTTGACGTGTTATTGAGGCACACGTGTATTCTGAGAAAATGTAATTCAACGACATCTAGTGGTTTTCGTATGTTACTTGATGTCTTCTCTGGTTACTCTCTTCTCACAATCCACCCAACGTAATACAGTCTACGTAGTCCGGGTCAATATCTCCGCCATATTCTGCAGTCATCTCATTTCGTAGACAATCGTTCTTCTCTTATTTGCTCGATATATATCCTGCCCATTCTCATCTGCTCCCGGCCAGTTTATTTTTATGTTTTCATGCTAAATTAATGCATTATAACTCATCTACACTTTTACACTTTACTTGTCTAAAGGTTTTACTCCTGCAAGCCTTAGGTCCAAATGTTTTTCACAAATCTATATCCACTCCCACTGCTACAGTGTTTAAGCCATGCAGGTAGGCTGTTGAATTAACCTGCATGCACTCTGTGGTTATCAGGTGATAGGCCTAAATCTATAAAGTCAAACTTTACTATTCAAGTCGGACTTTGCACTCAGCAAATCACCAGCAATGCAGATAAAATAATCCATCGCAGCTAGACATTACACAGTTAACTTTCCCATTGGCCACCATGTTAGCGTTTTGTACGATTATAAGAAAACCAGATGCATGAAAATTATAAAACGTATTGCCTCGTGTTATTATCATCTCGCTGAAATGCTGGTCAAGTTTAGTCAAATTGCAATATTTCGTTCCCTCGGAAAATGCCGCTATGTATGACACTCGTCAATATTATTTTACACATGAATGCAAACAGTAATACAGCAGAGGGGTCTACAAGCCAAATCACTGCCAAGTACCCATCCGTTTAGTAAAATCAGCTACAAATGCATCATTTCACTGTCAACAGCGTCCACAGTCACACCTGAAAATCTGACTACTCAAATACACTTATGTCACAGCAGGTTAACGTAAACTAATCATTTCTAAAATATTATTATAGTGTACTTTGCTTCGACTGACTGTATCATGACCCCGGCAATCAACGTTGATAGTCCAGCCATAAATTCTGTGTGTACAGGGCGTGGCAAGTAACCACAACGGGACTGCTTGGTGAGTAGGCAGTAGATGGCGACTGTTGCGAGACTGCATGCTGTTTTGCGTGGTATTTATGTGACTAGCTGGTTAACGGTTGGTAATAGCAAACTGAACCCAACGATCGGATGGTAAATTATTTTGTTGGCCAACACATGTTTACCATAACCAAACTAAATCACTATATTTTCTAAGAAGTGTTGTTTTAGACGCTGATGTTATTGGTGTAATGAAAATAGTAAAGCTATAAAAAGTGTAGGTTAAAGTAATTTTATATGTAACGAAGATAACGACAAACAAACCACAGACTAGCGTGAGTTCGGTGGTTGCAAGCCAACTCCTTAGTCATTCTGTACTCCTGCGGTAAAAGTTACATTTCAGTTGTCCAAATGAAACAAACCCACATCAGAAAAACACGTTATACATTCAGATAATTTGACAGGCACGTACATATATACAGCTAACTTTATATCTGCACAAACTTGAACGCCAACTGGCATGGATATCTTTATCTTATTATTATATCTTTAATTTGGTCCTGCGCCGAATTTTGCGACCACAAAGTTATGAACAAACAAAAGGTGACGTAACTCGTTCGTGTGGATTTTTAGTGTCGTTTATCGTCGGGTTTTATTCATTTAATGTTGATGAACACGATTTCGTGAGGTTCATGGTACCATAAATGAATATTCTCTACGCGCTCTTTGCCCTAGTTCAACACACACACACACACACACACACACACACACACACACACACACACACACACACACACACACACACACACACACACTCACACACACACACACACACACACACACACACACACACACACACTCACACACACACACACACACACACACACACACACGCACGCACGCACGCACGCACACACACACAAATAGACAGAAGAAAACATAAATAAAGTAACACGCATAACATGTCAATTGCAAAATGTATGAACTGTTGTTTTAGTTGTCACTTCCGGAACAGTCAACATTATGACAGCCACGGTCGCATGCATGAATGCATGAACATCGCCAATGTCTGATCTGCCAGGACATGATAAAAATATATAAAATAAAATTTGCAGCAATACCAGAAGAAGTAGCATCCAAGATACCGTATCATGTTTACATGTAGATACTGTGGACATCACATATGGTCTATCAAACAAGTTACATAATGTTCACCTTTAGCTAACGTGGCCGACATTTTGTTAGCTATAAAAAAAACATAATGCTTCTAGGCGTGGCAGGGTGTCGATACTATTATCTAACTAATGATGTTGTGGCAATTGCATAAGTGATGTTACAGTATATGGGGGACATGATGTTTTCTTCGTGAATTAATATTGCGATTTCTGGATGTCTCCTGTCAGTTGCTACTGCTGCCAGACGGTATTAGATAACCCATTGAGGTTGCCGTGAAAATGCAACTGCTACAAGATGTCATACGGTTTCGCTATGGATCGATCCCAGTAAATTGACTTCCGACCTTTTTACAGAAATTCACTTATGCACCCCGAGCACCGTCTCATCCCAAACGGACGTTGGTGAAGATTGATGGACACAACAACCGATTTTATTACTGTTAAAATAATGACACACCCAATATCTATCTTGTTGGTTGTAACTATGTATATGTTATGATCCACTGTTTCTTTCTCATCTAGAAGCAGAGTGGCCATTTAGATATGGATCTCTGCAAGTGCGTTCAAATGTCCACTTTTCGAAAGTTATTTGTGGACCAGGTCAAGATCCTGGCTATTGTCTCCCTGGATACAAATGAATGTATGCTTGATTTGACCGGCCATCACCGGCCGAGCCAAATCAAAGGCTACTGTTGTTCAATCCGTGAGTCGCTGTTTATTTACAGTCCGGTGCACACTATGCAATGTTTGTTGTACGTCGACAAACACTTTTTGTTGCTACTATACGCTTGTCAACAGATTCGCTAAACCACTTGTATTTCTTTATTTTGACCAACATAACAAAGGTTTGGCCGATTCGAAAATTAATTCGGCCAGTCTTTGTTTACCATGACCGACGAATCGACATTATCAGAACAGTGCGAAAGTAAAAAAGATCCGAGGTCTATATTTGCGTCAATACGTGCGTTGTCCGATGCCAATGTGAGCGTGACCATCCCATTCTGCACAATGGAAAATGCTCAAGGCTGGCACTCTGCCCTCGTTCATGCCAACAATGACAAACTGGATATGTAATTTTACAGGACAACGACAAGGGCTATCGCTCTGTGTAGTAGAGCTGAACTGAGCTGGTGCTGAATCATGTTACTTTCTGAGTAGAAAACACACTTAAAATACCCCAATGTCAATATGTAGATGATTTGATTCTAAACTTAATTGGTTTCATTGATTTCCGACTGGCTGCTTTCAATGATCTTTCACTTAGCCGCCGTGTGAACGAAAGCTCTACGTGTGATCGGAGAAAATAGTCGTGTTTACATAGGCAGTATTTATCGATGTACATCGGCCCGTTACTTTTCATCACGCCCTCTAGTGGTTTCTAAACTAATCCCAAAGAGGGCAGCATGTTTATTAGTCTAAACACTCGTTTCCGAAATGTTTTGAGCAAGAGGCCGGTCTGACACAGCGCTAGGGCTACTTGTGTGTGTTGCATTACGCACAATTGCGGTCGAGAAGACGGACATAATTCACGCATTCCCTCGCTCACTCACTCACTCACTCACTCACTCACTCACTCACTCATTCACGCGCGCGCGCACACACGCACGCATTCACTCACACACACACTCTCTCAATCACTCACTCACTAACAGTTATTCACTCACTCACTCACTCGCTCGCTCGCTCACTCAATCACTCACTCACTCACTCATTCACGCGCGCGCACACACACGCACGCACGCATTCACTCACACACACACTCTCTCAATCACTCACTCACTAACAGTTATTCACTCACTCACTCACTCGCTCACTCACTCACTCACTCACTCACTCAATCACTCACTCACTTGATCGATCGAACGATCGATCGATCGATCGATCGATCAATCAATCAATCACCCAACCAGTCAATCAATCAATCAATCAATCAATCAATCATTTATTCATTCATTCATTCATTCATTCATTCAGGCACGCACGTACTCACGCACACACGGAAGCATGCACACACGCACGCATATACACGCAAATACGCTCGAACGTACGCACACAAATGTACAGACGCACAAACACACGCACGCCCGCTGACTCGAATCGTATCCGGACTGGAGGCGGATAATAAAATCCACACGTGGTCTCATTACATGGGGGGGGGGCAGTATACAGGGCAACTGCTGGGGAATGTGGCTGGGACACACATATTACCCAGTGTGCCCTTACATCAGCAGTTTAGTTTAACAAGAATATTTAGTTTAGCTCCCGAAATATTACATTCATTCACATGCCAGTCTCTCTCTACAGAATCATTGCCAAGTTCGCATGCATCTAGCGTACGTTTAGAATTCGAGCTTGATGTACCATGTAATACAGGACAAGTGTATATGTTTGTTTCATACGAGGTTAAAATAAGTACATCCACATACGACACGAAGCGTAAGTAATGTAAATATCTTTAACAGAGATAAAGGGACACTTGCAATAGTAGGACTACAGCTTGTGAAGGAGTCGGTATGTGTGGGTGGCAATGTGTATGTGGGTGCGTGGGTGCCATCGATAAATGTCAAAACAAAATATCGTGACAAACACACCAATGAAAGCCACACTAGGATTTGCCAACGATAAATGTCAACGACAAATATTGCACAAAACGCAGTAACTAATGCCACTTTACGCCTAATGCTAATGTAAAAATAAAAAATAAATAAAATCACACTTGTATGTCAAGTACACTGATGCTGGTATAGGGTGTACCTACGATAGACCTACGTGTCAAGCAACTCATGCTTATCTTGATACAGCCTTGTATAAATGCATACATAATAGTATAAGGTGTGACTTGTTTTGTCACGCGCAGATACCGTAATTAAGTTTCATATTCTTCTAGGTAATAACGGAACGGAACTCTAAAGTGAAACCAAGGATTCTATAGCTTTGCAAAGATACGCAACTCCGCGATTTTGCCGTAAATAGCGTGACTTTACGTAAGTGGCGCCACCTGATTAAAAGCGTGCTAAACTACGATAATGAAGGTTCAAATTACAGAGACTGCACCAGCGTGTTAGGACACGATAGCAAAGGTTCAAATGACAGAGGCTGCACCAGCGGTCATATATACCCCCCTCTCACCCCACTGGCCTTGTAGATAGTGTTTTTAAGCTAGTGTATTATTTTAATTGAGGTTAATGACACAGAACATCCCTGGGCCTATTCCGTAGTAAACGCGACTGTTCTGGCCCCACATTATTAAATATTTGAGAATTTGTTCAAATTCTTGCTCGAACTGCTTGTTCAATTATTCCCGTACCTGTTTTGCTTGGATTGAAGCGACAAAAATTGCAACAATTAAGACATTTGGGTTGAAAATGCATGTAGATAGCAAAGTCAAATTCCCATAGATGCATTGTACAATTAAAACAAACAGAATATGATTATAAAGAGGTACAGAAAATGTATTCACAGAAAGATAACAAGCCCAGAAGTCCCAATTAATAATGTGTACAATTCAAAACGTAAATGATCGTTACAGTTCAGTTAAAATGGTAAATAGTGTGTATATAAACACAAACGTTCCAATGGCGTGTAAACAACCCAAACAAAGCGGTGACTAATGGTTATAATCCAAATAAAACGTTCCTATTTTTATTGTTTGACTGAATATCTTCTCAGAATATCTGTCATGGATAAAACACACACCATTATTATGCCACAACCAAACGTCATGTTTTAATAATATTATGTTTTAATAATATTATTACCATAAACGGTATCTTGTGTACAGTCATTGGCCTGAAGTAAACATGCAATACTAATATGACACTTAAGACTCATTAATAAAAGTCAGGTGTAAGGATGTTTGAAAAAGCTTGCCTTGATTTGATTTAAAAAGTCAAAATATGCCATTTTGTTTAGATTTAGATCTACCTGGTACATGTAATAGTCAAGAATGTATACAACAAATGACACAACATCTAACAAAATTAATATACTGCCATCATTGTATTTGCTTTTAATCTTGGATAGCCAATTTAAGATTCCTAGCAAGAACACTTTGTGAACACTGGTTACAGTCAGAGCGTGTTGCATCAGTGCTGGACTGGTCAGCGTCTGGCTGTTAAAGGCATTGAACAGTTGGTCCATCCTTTCGATGAACTCAGCTGTGCCTGTGTGAGCTGATTCTTCTGCAACATGTATTGAACACAAATATTAATTCAATTCAATATTATTTATTCAAATAACATTCAACAAACATTACAATTGAAGACCATGTCAACATGTTGTACATATGATGTTGTTTGAAGGAATACATAATAATGTAAAAACTGTTATTATATAGTAGGTATCCCCAAAGGCCCAAACACAATTATTGTGGTCACAACCATAATAATAAATCATTAGATATGTAAATATTGTACACATCCTAAATACTTAAATGAATATAAAGAACAAACAATATAAACATAATTAGTTAAATAATAATATATCCTGTTATATAACAAAACATTATTGACTTCATGTAGAAATTACATTATATTTCAACTCTATTAGATTAATATCTAGCCTATGGGGCCTATGCTGCGAGTCGAAATAGTAACTTATTACAAGGTCAAGGTGGTGGTAATAATTACAAAATTTTGCCAATTGGTCATTGCCATACGAGAGTGGACTCTATATGGCAAGTGGACTAGGAATAAGCCTTTGGCGTATTGAGAATCCAAGCAATATTATCTACGTATATTCCGCCCTTCTGCGTTATTTGTAGATGTTTTTAAACATGCCACACTCCCCATAGGCACAGGGACCATTACGCTCCGGGTGCCAGTGAGTATTTCGTATAATATAAGTAGTTTTTGAAAAGTTATGTTCACAAACCTCATGTTACATCTTTGTCAATCAGATTGTTTGTGTAGATGCCCAATGTACCCGTTTAACGCATTCTATGTTACATATGGTGATAATTACAAACGATATCCTTCAGTGTTCGACTTGCGAGCGTATTCGACTGGCGTTTCAGTGACTATGACATATACATTTGTCAATTTTTCTCATGTTTTCACAGGGGAAAGTGTCGATTACTTTACTTTTACATATACATTTCTTTAAAAGATCCAATATTTACCTTCTCTGTTCAACCGGGAAGCGGTGGAAAACCATTTCCGGACATTTTGTGCGACTGTTGTTGCAGTTAGGCGCAGCACAACATTGTGTCATTGGCAATTCGACATCCAACGTCGAGCAGATGTCTGTAGTTTAGCACGCTTAAAAATAGATGGCGTTAGTGGTTGTGGCGGTACACGTTATCGCGAGGAGTTACGTATCTTTGTGAAGCTATAATATCCTTGGTCAAACTATGAAGGTAATTTCGTATATATCCCAGTATCCAATCCTCGGGATGGATACTGACTTAACACTGTACTCCCTTGCAGACCCGTTCTAGCAAACGCCTTCTCGGCTTCTCTGGGAAGATGTCAGCCACACTGCCGTTAGATAAAGTTTACTTCAGACAAGACGTCGTCCATATATGTATACATAAAATACAATTACAAAATATGAAAAGTACAATACATATAATACAATCAAAACAATGATGTGATCAACGTAAAAATATAAGTGTAAAGTTAAAAAACATTATGTCTAAATGTATGAGGAAATTTATTAAATAAGTTGAAAAAATAAATTTTACAAAATTGATTAAAACATAAATACAATACTAATGTCATGTGTACAATAACGACCTCCAGTATGAGTACATACGGCTCTTAACATGAATATCGGTATGGAGTTAATTAATAAAAAGAATATTATCTGACTGATGAAGACGACATAAAATACTGAATATGGATGAACGAATGCGTTCATTGAAAGATTTAATGTAGTTGGTGGCAAACATAAAACTTGCACTACATCTTGAGGGTAAGTTGAGTAAAATTCTGAGGCTATTATTGTATGCGACGGTAATGCTTTTAAGGCTATATTTTTTTTATTTGCACCAAAGACTAGAAGTATACATAGGAGCACAGTATGCTTGAAATAAAATAATGTTGGTGGAAATATTACAAACACAAAATTTTCGAGCTAATACATTGGCTTGGGTATTAAGGCATCTTCTTGGTCTGGTTATTGTTGATTATATGACCAAGATATTTACATTTCGTAGTATAAGGTAATGGATGGTTATCGAGATGGATACAATGAAACATTTTCCTGTCCTGGGGTTTGTTGTCAATCACCATACAAAAGGACTTCTTGGCATTATAAGTAATATTGAACAATTCGCCATACTTGGCACAACAATCAGTAAGTTTTCTCAAACCAGCAACACTGGGAGAAAAAATACAGAGGTCATTAGCATACATCAAGTGGTTGATTAAGATGCCAGCATAAAGACAACCAATATGTAATTTGTTTAGATTAACACTTAAGTCGTCCATGTACACATTGAAAAGATGGGGAGAAAGGATTCCACCCTGTTTAACATCATTGGAAACAGTAAAAAAAGAAAATCCCTGACACCATCTGATGATAAATTGTTGGGTACCGTACCAGCGGCATAGAATGCGTACAATAAAAGCTGGACAGCCACGATCAATTAATTTACCAAATAGCTTGCTGTGGTTAACATACATCCAACATAGTAACATACATAGAAGACCCATTAGCAATATAGTTTCGAAAAAGTTCTTTTAACAGAAATATGAGCATCTCAGTAGAGTGATGCTTTTTAAATCCAAATTGATTGTCACATGTAATGAGAAATGGAGTAGCCCTGGATAATATTAATGATTCAAATAGTTTGCTAGCTACTGTGGCAAGGGCAATGGGCCTATAGTTATTATTGTCTGACAAATCACCAGATTTATTTTTAATGATAGGAGCTATGATTGTTGTCATCATAGTATCAGGTAAAAAAAACATGTATTAACAGACTACTATAAACACAAAGACATAAGAATATGTAGTTTTTCGTTAATATACTTAAAATGTTCATATTACTGATATGGTCGTAGCCGGAGGCTTTACCAACAAGCAATTATTAATTTTTGTAGTTCTTTAACTTTAACAACCATATTGTCGCTAAGTTGAATATTGCTACAATACATATCAATCTTATGAATGTGAACAGTATACTCGGGTACAGAGTTAAGCAGTGATTGGTAATGATGAAGCCACATATTTCTGACGTTTTCAGCGCCCCAGGCACCTCCAATGAGGCACCTCCAATATCGTTAATGAGCAAAAATATTATTGTACAATAAGTACACACATGCAGTTGGTTGTACTGTAGCAATGCAGAGTGAAACAACTTCCCCAAAGTGTTACACCTAAGCACAAGTTTCGAACTCCAGTTATGTTAGTCGAGGGTCCGAAGCTCTAGTCACTGCGCCACAGCGCCACAGCGCCACAGCGCCACTGCGCCACAGCGCCACAGCGCCACAGCGCCACAGCGCCACAGCGCCACAGCGCCACAGCGCCACAGCGCCACAGCGCCCAGCGCCACAGCGCCACAGCGCCACAGCGCCACAGCGCCACAGCGCCACAGCGCCACAGCGCCACAGCGCCACAGCGCCACAGCGCCACAGCGCCACAGCGCCACAGCGCCACAGCGCCACAGCGCCACAGCGCCACAGCGCCACAGCGCCACAGCGCCACAGCGCCACAGCGCCACAGCGCCACAGCGCCACAGCGCCACAGCGCCACAGCGCCACAGCGCCACAGCGCCACAGCGCCACAGCGCAAATGGCTGAGACCAATCCTGACAGAAGCGTTCACATTTTAATTTGTCTTACGATACTGACCTGATTGAGTCCCCGCTACTGACACCGGTAACATACAAGTGACCTACTAAATATGTACAGCTGAACAAAGACAGGACAGTTTATGTCGTTAATAGGTCACACCGCTGACGTGATTGTCGAATACATGCCGGGCCGTCAGCTTCGCGCCCGCCGAGACCGTCTCCTGACGGCACCACGCCACAGTTTAGAACAATAATAAAAAGTTATGGTCGGCGTGGCTTTTCAGCGAAGGCACAGCGCCTGTTGAATAAACTGGCGGTCTATCGTTTTGCGATAATTTTGACTTTGAAATTACGTTTACGACAACAGTGTGGGGACGAGTTCTGTCAGGTCGCGTAACACATCGATCAAAACGGACGAAAACGAGGATCACTTGCGTGCCCTATTGCTACAGACGCCGACGTCTATGACGTTTCACGACATTTAAATATATATCAAGTGACCTTATCAATGTTGACATTTCCTAGGTATCTGACTATTTAAGGGTAACAAGAATGGCTGGCAAATCACATGCTGTACTGGTAACTCTACCTGCATACAAGGTTGGCTTCAACTCGGCTGTTTGGTTACTTTGTGTACAGGTTTTTTGCACCTATAGGGCCGCATAGTTGTGTTATACAAAACAAACGGGATAATGTGTATCACAGGAGCCTTCGTGTCCCGCAAATGTGTCTAACTTTGATCAGACACACGATGCCGTGTAGGGAATATTTACTGCATCACGGCGATACTGTTTTCAAAGACACGTATTATTCTTCATTACATCGTATCATCATCGGTTTTGCTCCAACGAACATCGCCTCATTATTATAATCAGGTGATGTGTGATATGAAAGATAAACATTCGCTACAAGTCGCTACAACATACTGACAACACTCGGTTTTCTGTGATTGTCATAATATAAGGAACGTTTATTATTCCACCCAGCCGTGTGACATGGGTATATTAACAATATCTTAATTATTAAGCTAAGTATATAGTCTTACTATTTTACTACTGTTATGTATTATATTGCTATTTTACTACTGTACCGTGTATTTGTATCATGTACAAACGGTGGCACTGCTAAGTGAACAGTAAATTCTCATTCATTAGCATTAAGTATTAAGTATACATTGCTTGTAAAATATACATGTGAGCTATACGAGTAGGATGTGGAGTGCTGAATACTGTTCTTGTATTTCAGGTATCAGAGCCAATAGTTTACGATATTATATAGTTTTCAGACAAGACAAGACTGCGAAGACAATGTCGATCCTTCTTCTTGCGACCGCGGCTGTCGCAATGCTGCATGTCCCGTATTTGACAGGTAATGCGCACTTGGTTATTTGCAGACTAAGCGTGAGAAGAGAGTAAACAGAGAAGACATAAAGTGAAATACGTAGACCACTAGATGTCATTGAAATACATTTTTTTTCAGAACACACGTTTGCCTCATCAACAGGGGAAGTAAAACGCCACGTGGGCGTTTACCGTGGGACCAATAAATCCACTGACAAATCGAATCGCTTTACCACCCGCTAATCACGTACCTGATCACACGGGCGTTGCAGTTATGTGCTGTCTAGCAGTCGGCTAGCCATTGAATGCCATTGTAGGATGTGCTAAACTCACCACGTTAACATTCCGGACGTCACTTCCCGGCCAGCAATACACCTGCCCGTACATGAATACTAGATATAAAAACAGCGTTCTGGCCGTGACTTCACAGAAACACCCGGATAAGACGTCTGAGAGGTGGACGCCCGTTGGTTGTCCCCCACGTGTTAGCTTATTGCTGTTATATTTCGTAAAACATATTCTGGTAGCATGCGTTTTTAATGTTGTTTACATAGCTAATCTGCTGTATTTGTTTCCTATAGACAAACGTTGCTTGCTGTCAAAAGACAAAACTAAAATCTCGCGTGAGTGAGTAGTTCCTCAACTGGCTGATTGATATGCTTACGAATCAATCCAATATTTCTAATTGATACACATACTGCTCTGGACACTTTCGGGACGTGTTTATTCATGGAAAGTTTCTCATCAACGATAACGCCGAGGTTCGTGACACTGTCGGTAGGATAGACCATAGTGTCGCCCGCTCTGATCTATGTGATGTTGACTTTTTATCTATGTTGTTTTGATCAAACCACAGTGAATTCTGTTTTTCCATTATTCAGCTTCATGAATTTCCGCGACATCCATTGACGTAGTTCGTCAAGGCAAGCTTCAATTTGCTCTATTGCGTCATTAACGTTTGACTGTGTAGGATCGACTGAAATGTATATTTGAGTATCGTCTGCGTAACAACGATATTTCAGGCCATGCTTCCGGATGATATCAGCCGTGGGTGAGATGTACATTGAAAGCTGTATAGGTTCTAGAACAAAACCTTGCGGGAGACCGTACTTTAGCTGCGATATATCCGATGTCACGTTGTCAATGCGCACACAGTATGTTCTGCCACTCAGGTATGACTGGAATCAGTCAAGTACAACACCGCCGATTCCCAAAATAACTGTTCATACGGGATAGCAGAATGGAGTGGTCGACAGTGTCAAAAGCTGCGGATAGATCTAATAACACAAGAAGAGTTATCTTGCCGCAGTTCATGGCCTGCAGCAGATCGTTATGGACGTTCAGCAGTTCGATTTCTACGATGTGTTGTGCACGATAGGCCGACTGGAATACATCGATGAGATTATTGTTGGCGAGGAATGTAGAGAGATGTTTGGCTACCACCCATTCCAGTTTCTTACTGAGAACACATAAGCCGCTACATTTTCACTACATTGGGTCATGGTTGGAATAGTAAAGTGCGAAAACAACAATGGAAGATAAGTTCATAGACAGTTTTAATCATATCATTCTCGATTTATATCACGTTCACGGTCGGAGAACGAACGTACCACCGTCCTAGACCTAGTTCTAGCTTGGAGGTTGCATTGACTTTAACTAGTCATTGCTAACCCATCCTTGCAGTTTTAATTTAACTACCCTAAACTTCCTTCGAATTTTTCTCAGCATAAAGCCCAACCGTCCAGTATCACAACATATCCATGTGCGCACTTATTACACATCATAGAGCATCTCCAGTCCAAGCAGAACAATAAGGCATAACACGTCATGTGGTGATCACGTGCCTAGATCGAAATTGGCGCCCAGATTTTCAATTGGCTAAATTCTATGTATCTAAGGCTCTGAGCAGGCCCGGTATGGCCTGCCCTCTGGCGGATAATGGTAATTCTGATCGTCCGCAGCGACGCCTATCGAGTCGATTAGAACTGTGTTCTCATGAGTTCCGTCAAAATGAGCTGTCAAACTTGGCGTCGTCTCTGGTTACATTTTACACGTAATATTAGCGATTTTACCACCAAAATGTCAAACAATATACCGATGGTGAATGTACGTTATACTTAAGTAGATTGGTTATGTTTCTGTAATTAAAATATGGTTATTCCTTTGAATAATAGCCGATTATTAAAAGATAAAAAAGCACACTGCCAAACTTCTTGAACACATACTTCCTAGCCGCATCATGAAACACCTTGAACAACATCACACTCTAACTGCCCAGGTCCACTTAGATATAACGGTATACATGGCATATAGCAATAATTCGTAGTTTATCTATTAAAGTTGAAGTTTCGAAATCCAAGAGATTCCAGGTTCACCTGATGCATAGGCCTATACCTTTTGTACATCCACCTACAACTCTCAATAACAATACACACCAAATAACCTTCACATACACTTACCTGGAAACCAACTGGATCCAAGCTGCAATTACATTAAAGCTTCACTAGACGCATATCACGTAAACGTAAAGGGAATGTGTTAGGTTCGTGTGTTACCCCGGCATACATGAATGCACTAGAGATTATGGCACTAACAGAGAAACAACACAAGAAGGTCCAGATTTTCGAGAAAAAAAACCTGATAAACATAAACGGTTAAATAAGAGAAAATGGATGAAATGAGAATGGCGGTTGGAGTGACGGAAAGTTCTAAGAAGACATTTGTGAGGAGTACATGAACAGGTCATGTGGAACAAATTGGAGATGAAAAACTGGTAAAGAGAGCAGATGCCCAGAAAGTGGAGGGGGAATGAAGGTGAGAAAGACCGAAATTGCGATGGGGGATTGCATTAAAACTGACATAGAAAGATTGGGAGAAGAATGGAAATAAATCATAGATATAAGGAACTGGAGACTGCTGACAGAGAACGTAGTAAGAGAGAAGTGAGAGGAAGAAAAAAGAAAACTGAAAAGAAAAGGATAGTCAACTCACCCCTGACTACAGTTATGCCAAGAAAATAATAACAACAAAATGCAATTTGGGTCTAGTCTAGTAATCGGGCAACTATTATTTATTTTGATTCCTTAGTAGTCATTAGCCTTTTGAGAATAATAATATTTTGAGAATTGCATAAGCACACTGAGAACAATGACATTTCCATTGCGCTGTCAACTCTTATGCTGCAGCCAGCGACAGAAGGGGAACGTTCCTCACTTAATCCTATTTAATGATGACAATTGTTTTGCGAAAGGGTAGGACTGGGAACGAAAATCTTGCACAGGCATCCTGAAAGCAACTGTACTTTGTGACTCTATTAATCAAGCAACGAGATGTGTGTTAATCAATACACTTGCGGCCAAATAGCATAAATACAATTATTACGATCCGGTGGACAACTGAATAAATAAGCGCAGATATTTACTTTCGTAGAGTACCCCGAACAGCATGCACAAATGTGTTGCTAGATTTGGCGGCCATCTTGGAAGATTACCGCTAAATTAAATGTTCCCATATTTTAATAACTACATCACATAGAACTACACCTTTGATAAAAGCGACAAAGACGTACGTTAAACTTGAACTTCTGTGACATACACGTCAGCCATTATTAAATATGGCGGCCATTATATAATTATTTTTATTTGTTTGAATGAGTGATGCTATATGTAACGTCCGACAAGTCCTTTAATTGTCGGGCGGGTATTAAAGTGGATTCCCTAGGGTCGCCTGTTGAAGTAGGGTGTGGACGTCTGCATTGCTTTGAATAGTTACCGTTAACAATGACGACAAAGTACAACCTCGTGATAATTCGTAAATCATGATTATTTAATAGCTCACAAAATGCGGTCATGGTGCATCCGCTTCAACAAGAAGTTCGTATTCATATTTATTATTCATGTGGAGTCATCGGGTACAGCCCAACTATCGCAGTTGGCACGTAACACGATCACAGAAAGAGGATAGATAGAGAGAGAGAGAGAGAGAGAGAGAGAGTGAGTGAGTGAGTGGGTGAGTGGGTGAGTGGGTGAGTGGGTGAGTGGGTGAGTGGGTGAGTGGGTGAGTGGGTGAGTGGGTGAGTGGGTGAGTGGGTGAGTGGGTGAGTGGGTGAGTGGGTGAGTGGGTGAGTGGGTGAGTGGGTGAGTGGGTGAGTGGGTGAGTGGGTGAGTGAGTGAGTGAGTGAGTGAGTGAGTGAGTGAGTGAGTGAGTGAGTGAGTGAGAGAGAGAGAGATAAACACACACACACACAGACGCACACACACACGCACGCACGCACGAACACACACACACATATATAGGGAGAGGGAGAGGGAGAGGGAGAGGGAGAGGGAGAGGGAGAGGGAGAGGGAGAGGGAGAGGGAGAGGGAGAGGGAGAGGGAGAGGGAGAGGGAGAGGGAGAGGGAGAGGGAGAGGGAGAGGGAGAGGGAGAGGGAGAGGGAGAGGGAGAGGGAGAGGGAGAGGGAGAGGGAGAGGGAGAGGGAGAGGGAGAGGGAGAGGGAGAGGGAGAGGGAGAGGGAGAGGGAGAGGGAGAGGGAGAGGGAGAGGGAGAGGGAGAGGGAGAGGGAGAGGGAGAGGGAGAGGGAGAGGGAGAGGGAGAGGGAGAGGGAGAGGGAGAGGGAGAGGGAGAGGGAGAGGGAGAGGGAGAGGGAGAGGGAGAGGGAGAGGGAGAGGGAGAGGGAGAGGGAGAGGGAGAGGGAGAGGGAGAGGGAGAGGGAGAGGGAGAGGGAGAGGGAGAGGGAGAGGGAGAGGGAGAGGGAGAGGGAGAGGGAGAGGGAGAGGGAGAGGGAGAGGGAGAGGGAGAGGGAGAGGGAGAGGGAGAGGGAGAGGGAGAGGGAGAGGGAGAGGGAGAGGGAGAGGGAGAGGGAGAGGGAGAGGGAGAGGGAGAGGGAGAGGGAGAGGGAGAGGGAGAGGGAGAGGGAGAGGGAGAGGGAGAGGGAGAGGGAGAGGGAGAGGGAGAGGGAGAGGGAGAGGGAGAGGGAGAGGGAGAGGGAGAGGGAGAGGGAGAGGGAGAGGGAGAGGGAGAGGGAGAGGGAGAGGGAGAGGGAGAGGGAGAGGGAGAGGGAGAGGGAGAGGGAGAGGGAGAGGGAGAGGGAGAGGGAGAGGGAGAGGGAGAGGGAGAGGGAGAGGGAGAGGGAGAGGGAGAGGGAGAGGGAGAGGGAGAGGGAGAGGGAGAGGGAGAGGGAGAGGGAGAGGGAGAGGGAGAGGGAGAGGGAGAGGGAGAGGGAGAGGGAGAGGGAGAGGGAGAGGGAGAGGGAGAGGGAGAGGGAGAGGGAGAGGGAGAGGGAGAGGGAGAGGGAGAGGGAGAGGGAGAGGGAGAGGGAGAGGGAGAGGGAGAGGGAGAGGGAGAGGGAGAGGGAGAGGGAGAGGGAGAGGGAGAGGGAGAGGGAGAGGGAGAGGGAGAGGGAGAGGGAGAGGGAGAGGGAGAGGGAGAGGGAGAGGGAGAGGGAGAGGGAGAGGGAGAGGGAGAGGGAGAGGGAGAGGGAGAGGGAGAGGGAGAGGGAGAGGGAGAGGGAGAGGGAGAGGGAGAGGGAGAGGGAGAGGGAGAGGGAGAGGGAGAGGGAGAGGGAGAGGGAGAGGGAGAGGGAGAGGGAGAGGGAGAGGGAGAGGGATGATGTATATGTGTTTATTCTGTAACATCTACTAATTCACATTTATGCAGCAGAGTATTAAATAAATAAAAGAGGTATTACTTTTGATAGAAATATCAAAGACGTCAAGTGTGTTAAACTTGAACTTCTGTGACATACACATCTGCCGTTTGTAAATGTGGAGGCCATTATAAACTAAATTTTATTTGCGTGAATGAGTGATGTTACAAGTAATGTCTGCAAAGAAAAAACGATTACTGAACAAAGCGTCCTTTAAATATGTCGGGCAGGTATTAACCTGGATTCCCTAGGGTCGCCTGTTGACGTGGGCCGCGGACGTCTGCACTGTTGTGAACAGTTCCATGGCGACCGTCGCAGTCAACAATGGTGACAAAGTACAAACTCGCACATGGCATGTGATCATTCGTAAATCATGACTATTTAATAGGAAAAACCGCAAAAACAACACTTATATTCTTATTTATTATCCATGTGGGGCCATCGGGTACAACCGAAATACACTCAGCAGTTGGCACACAACTCGATCACAGAGATAGAGAGGGAGAAAGAGAGATGGATATAGGGATATAGAGACTTTCTTTTTAAGCCTCACCACGTTATATATATATATATATATATATATATATATATATATATATATATATATATATATATATATATAATACGTATGCATTAAAAAATATGTGTATTGATCTTATTATATATTGGTATAAGCGTGCATTAAACAAATGATTATATGGAGACCACTGCATTTAAAACGTTTCCGTGAACATCATACAAATCATGAACCAACTATTCCTGTAGCTGGTCTACGGAGCATCCAAGTTTATAGAACACGTATAACACGTCACTGCAACACGATTCACCGCGTCGTCAATGTCATAAGAAGAGTAGCTGTGAATCTTGGTGACACCGGAAATGTCCTTGTTGTCAAATAGTGTCACTATGTGTCGATCTGTTAAGTCAATTGCTTCTGCAAGACCGACACTTGTTTCACTCACATGTCAACGTTGCAGATATTGTCCATCACTCCGTATTCACTCAAGTCACATTGACGTCAGCACCAAAATAAAAATATTATATTGTGCACACGTAATTTTATGTCCAAGAATAACATAACGCTGTCTTCGGCTTCTATATGGCAAATTGTTCGTGTCAGTGTGGAAGCGGCTTGTGTTAATAATTCACTTCTTCACTTATATCACGTCTCTCAGTGAATGGCCCAGTTTGACTCGTCTATCCTGTCCCTCAGCTGGTGTGGTGAATGCGTTCAACTGAAACAGTATTTAACATTGGCATTACTAGACGTCTTTTTATACTGTATATAATGTATACGTATATATATATATATTATATATATTATATATAACTATATGACTATATATATATATATATATATATATATATATATATATATATATATATATATAACTATGTAACTACATATAACTATAATATATATATATATATATATATATATATATATATATATATATATATACACGGTGACAACTATTGATAAAGAATATTATATAATGTTATGCGAATTAGTCTCAAATGCAGGAGTGTTGCATTTAGGGAGCATATATTACATTACATCTTGTAAGTGGCCACGGTGTTATACTTAATGATAAATTCATACCGATATCTGCAATTTGACACAATGATTCGAGCTTGTAAGCTCGTGTGTACATGTTTGTGTTACAGTGTCACACAATGTGAAACTATTAGCAAAATAAAGCTGTCTCTTAACATTGATTTTAATTGAATGTATGTACACCTTACGTGCAGGGTAAGCAGACAGTAATTAGTTGAACGTCATATTAGCATTCATATTAAACTCAAGTTATTTACGCTTACCTGTGAAATTCTGCTTGACTGTGATCTGGGACGTGTCAACTGGAACCACCAGCGCTATGGGTGTCATTGCTGCCAGGCCGACTTATGCCTGGATCTTTCATGTGTGAGTGATGGGAAATCTGTGATGTCTGAGTGGACAAATCAACAACATATTGTATTATTTAATCAGCAATAATACTGCAAAATTAATAATCAGCATATAGTAATATTATGAAGATAATATTTGTTTAAAATTAATTGAAGGACACATTCGAT
The DNA here is from genome assembly GCA_964017155.1 of Oasisia sp. SBJ-2009. Taxonomy (NCBI): domain Eukaryota; kingdom Metazoa; phylum Annelida; class Polychaeta; order Sabellida; family Siboglinidae; genus Oasisia; species Oasisia sp. SBJ-2009. The sequence goes on from OZ024856.1 coordinate 36,713,662, forward strand.
TGGATAACCTGTCCCATAAAGCAATGCACTATTTGATTCACTTTTAGCATGTTTATTGTAAATGAAGTGTGACTTACTGTATCAACCAGGCTTACCTTGTCAACACGACTATTGCGTTAACATACTTCCATTCTCATCACGACTCTCTCTTTAAATGACTTACTTTATTGATATTACATACAGCGTCTACATAACTTACAACATCAACATGATCAATTGTTCAACATGATTTGCAATGTTATGTAGGCAACAATATCAACATGACTCATTCTATCAACATGGTTTAGTATGTAAACATGAATTACTGTCAGCACAAGTAAATATATCAATGGGTCTTAATTTTTCTTGTTTTATTATTGAGTCAAAATTATTTATAATTGCCTACCTTTTTTTCTTCAGCCCTCCTTTAGGAACCCAGCACTTCTTGGGTGAATGAACGTTCTCCTTGCCCATCTGTGATCTACCTGATCTCCACGGCTTGTAGATCTAAGATCTTCTACTTGTCCTTCAAGTTTGTGCATTCCAGAATCCCCAAGGTCCGTGGATCTATGATGATCTTCTTGTCCTTCCTGGCTGAGACCTCCAGTAGAACGGGTGTGGCTGTGTGCGATTGATTCTACAACACTTTGACCGTTTCATTCGCAGTTAAGCCAAGTAAATAGTTAGATTGCATTAATGTGATGATTGAATTAATTTCATGTTAAGTCCCATCGTTCACTACTCTATATATTTTATTGATTTTACATCTCAACTAACTATAATATGTGCATATATTTGTAATCATGATTTTTAAATGTATGCAGGATTGATTATACATTGAAATATTAAAACAAATTATTGAAATTTCCCATACATAAACCACAACCATATGCACCACATATTTAATGAATACACAATGTGTGCGTGCGCTTGTGTTTATGATATTATACGGATTAGTTTGGTTAGTCAATCACAGTACCTCTTGAGCATGCTGCAGATGCCAAATGAACGTGCCACCTTGGTGCTCTGGGTGTTTCTTATGGCTGTTGCTTCTGGCAGCTGCTGTGATATATGACGTTAAAGCGTAGCTAAAAGCATGAAGGCATGACTATTCATGATTATATACCTACTGAATGCAACCTGTCATCTCAGTTACTTGTCTCCAACAATGAAGCATCCTTACCTCCACTACTTCATATTGCCAGACGCGTGTTTTCTGGGTCAATTCTGAAACTAGATTAACAGTTACTTTGAATTGTGTTATAACCACGCATAATCATATGTGTCCCACTAGAAACATACCGAATAGTAGTGGATGGACGTCATATGTTGGCGATGACTGTTGTCTGTCTCGCTCCAACTGTGTTGATGTGTTGTCGTTCGAAGATGTCTCCTTGAAACAACTTGAATGTCAGGTGTGTTCTCCCGTACACGTGCAACCAGTCTGTGTTGACTTATTACGGATGATATACATACACCAGAACACAAGTATTTGAACACATATATATTTAAGGTATTCAGTTAACAAACATGCTGGCCCGTTTGACTTTCACTCTCTACTCCCTTATAATACCCTTTGCCGGCTGCCAGTCAGCACGCAGAATTGCAAGGCCAAAGAAGTTCCTGACACTGCTTTCGTAGATAGCGATGTCACCTCCTCCTCCTCCTACTTGCAGCGGCATTGACACAACCCTGCAAAAACAAACTAATGTATTGGCATAAATAATATATGTGTTGTTCCGGTTCTACTTAATTTGTTCTTTGGATGTACAAGAGACGCACGACACGGCTGTTGCTACCTCATATTTGTTCATCACTCTTCATATCTGTCTGATATTATGTTCATGTTTCCATGGGCTGTCCTTGTTGACTTCTGTAGATAATAAAATAATCCTTTTGCCCTTCTTGCGCCTTCCCTTGTTAATATAATTCGTTGCTTTTCAAGGCCCATATATACAAAATGGTGTAAATACAATATATATATATATATATATATATATATATATATATATATATATATATATATATATATATATATGTGTGTGTGTGTGTGTCAGGGCCATTCTAACAAAAAATAAATAAAGCCATTGAGTGTATTATTATCATTTCAACCAATAGGCTAGATGTCTCTGCTCCGAAGGAATTTACTGACACACACACGTCATTTAAATAAAACAAATATTGAAATGAATTTTATTTAAATAATAGTGTTTGTTTTTGTAACTGAATTTAAGGCAATCGCATATGACATGTATTGCTATTTTCTCTCTCAAATTGTTATAATTATTGCAAGTGAATATTTTTATTTTACCAAAGAGCATTCATACTTAAGAAACATTAGTTTCTAGAAAAACGACACAAAGATGTAATATAGAATTTGTAGATTGGATAAACCTATCATATGATATTCAATATAATTCTACTAGGAATATTGGCAAGCGTAGCTGAAAAGTGCCTTACTTGTTTGGAGTGTCTCTATGTGTTCCATAGTAAGCCCTGCCACCTTGAATTGCTAATGTATATGGTTTGTAAGTTGTGCCGTAACTTCGTCTGTCGCCTTCCTTGTAACATTCTATTGTGGATCCGTCTGTAACACAACAACTTTTATAACTACTGTATATCTACATGTAACAAAACTCAATACGTCATTGATGAATGCAGAAAGGCTTACCATCATTGGTCAGGTGTTCAACAAAACAAAACAACATGGATCAATAATGCCAATCATTAGTTGGTCATTGCAAAACATTTCGAAAAAACAATTAATTATGATTTGAGCTCCGTCCCGGGTATAATGCCAATGAAAAATCTCAATGATATGCCAATGAAGTAGGTCTGCCTATGATGTGTCAATGACGTGGCTTGCAACTGAACACAAAATCGACATAATGCAAACGCCGTTTTGCGATTTGTTTGGTATAATGTGTTTACCAATGAGAAAAATATATTGACCCAAACAGGACTGTAATTAGTTCAATCGTTCTTGGTTTGACATTTAAATACATAATTATGAAAACGGCTATTGTCATCGGTGTTGCGTTTACATGTTCCTGTGTAAGGGTCTGGAACGTCAACCGGTCTAGGATGTCGTTCAACTTCCGTCTATCATCGTTTTTTCATACCGCGCATGACTCTTTACATGTTAACGGTTAACGCGTACTTTCGGCCCACTGCTTACCCGTCTGGGATGTATATCCGGTCGGGGATGTCTTTCCATCTCTGTTTTGAGTAGTGTTTATGGACTTCATTGCTTATATGTGTCAAAGGTTAACATTTGGCCAGCTGAAACGCTGTAACTGCCGAAACTATGCGTGACCCACCATATTATAGTTTATGTTAATGATCTAATAATGCACTTACTTTCTTGCAGCTATTATTACTCAGCATAACACAACTCCATTAATAGCGTTAGTTGTAATTGTTTTCAAAACGTTTGATCTATATATCCCTTTCTCAGATCGGTTTAAATCGATCGTGTTAAATATAAATCTCAACTTTCTCTGTCAGTTTGGCATATATGTAGCGTAAACACGTGTATGCGCGACACTGCACCGTAGGGGACGCGTAGGTCGTCGCTACAGCATGCATAACATTAATAATTATGTAACGCAGTCGCCGCGTGAATTATGAACTCAATCGCGACATTTTGGCACGCGATCAAAGTTGATCGGCCACTTGAGGTCACGTCGCCAGTCGCGCCCATGCGCAATATGTGGAACGACATCCTAAACCGGATATACGTTCCCGATCGCCACAGCGGGCTTTATTTTCCGGATGACGTCTCTGTGCATGTGCGAGGCATTTGTGGTCATCAGGCACGTGTACGCTCGCCGAATCTCGCCGAATCTCATACTAAATACATCTTTAGTCAGATGTGTTGGATACTGTGCGCCAAAGGAAGTATACAACCTTTACAGTTATTTGCCTCAAATTAACTCTATTTTGAGACATGTTCAGTGGGCAACAATCCGTGATGGTGATGGAAACAGACGTACTCTTTCCATTTTTCGGATGACTTTTCAACCGACGCTTCACACTATTCTTTGCGTTTGGTCGCACATTGATTATTTTACATTTACCGCCAGGTAGAATGTAGGCGCAACACCGGCATGCGAACGTTAGCAGCTCTAACAGGCTACTTGTTTGTTTGCTCTCACAAATAAAATCAGAGTTAGTATGAGCCCACTTTAATAGAGGCAAGTAATTGGTACTTGCCATAGTCAGCCCAACAGATCCTGCCCTCAGCGTCGAAGTCTAGTCCGAAGTAGAAACCCAGGGAGACCTCCACGACCTGTGTGCTTTCTTGCCCATTATAGTTGACTTTGAAGATACCGAAACCACCACACACCGCATAAAACAGCAACCTGAAAGTCATATAACAATATAATCCATCATAAGAATCATCAGCGAAAGCTACTTTATATACCACTACTGTATTCTGAGGTTGACATTAACGTTATTGCGATTATATAAATATTAACTTCCGAAGTATATCACATGATCTTACAAACTTGTTAATCTGCACTGCAACTTTCACATTTAACAATGTTAATTATACATTATTAGGACATAAGGAATAGCTATGTGTATTGAATGCAATACACATAGGTATTCCTGTTGACGCAGAAGACAAATCGCAGCATTCACGCACCTCATGTAATAGATTTTTAATTTTAGTTTGTCTTGTAGTTCTGGACAACACTGATATAGACAAACGTACTCTTATGTTTTACTTGTACTTTTATTTTATTTATTTCTTAGGATGTTTTAATGTTGTCAACACTACCGAACAGAGTTTGTACTTTGGATTTTAGTGTCTAAATAAAGTGTATTATTATTATTATTATTATTATTATTATTATTATTATTATTATTATTATTATTATTATTATTATTATTATTATTATTATTATTATTATTATTATTATTATTATTATTATTATTATTATTATTATTATTATTATTATTATTATTATTATTATTATTATTATTATTATTATTATTATTATTATTATTATTAATATACGATAAATTATCATTAACGTACATATCACACACTAAATTAATTGCATCTTATAATGTACATATGCATTGTTGCCTATCTCTAAATTATACATTTCTAGAGAAAAAGTGTAACATTGCCAAAAATGCTACCTCTTTTTTCTTTCTGCAGCCAAACTGTAGACCTTAGAGGGAGTGCTGACGACTATTAGTGCACCACTGCCGTCCAAACTGGTCACAGCAATCCTTTTTTCGTAGGTAATTGCTATAAACAGTTTATCTACTTCCGGATCAACAGCAAGCCCATACACATTGTGATCTATAGAGAACAGAACACAACAAACAATGGTATATTAGATTAACACATCGTCGCTTCTTTGACAGAGATTTTATGTAAGGTGAACATATTTATCAGACACACGCGTCCTGTTTATACGTCATAGGCAATTATCTTTGAAGGAGGAACATCATATCTTTATATATCATTTAACACTACAACTGCAATCATCATTAGCGGCCCGATACTCACTACTAAATGCAGAAGTATTGGCCAGTTGTATATAACACTTACTATTATGCTCTTTGTGTGACAATAATATTGTGTTGCGCAGATGATCAAGTTTGGCATTGGTGTAGCCAGGTTTGAATATGTCTGTATCGATCAGAATTATAATGATTTCCTCTAAATTAAGAAGTAGTATTTTATGAAGTACGTCCAAAAAGGAGAATCAAATAAGCAACCGCGCCGCGCCGCGCCGCGCCGCGCCGCACCGCGCCGCGCCGCTCCGCACCGCACCGCACCGCACCGCACCGCACCGCACCGCACCGCACCGCACCGCACCGCACCGCACCGCACCGCACCGCACCGCACCGCACCGCACCGCACCGCACCGCACCGCACCGCACCGCACCGCACCGCACCGCACCGCACCGCACCGCACCGCACCGCACCGCACCGCACCGCACCGCACCGCACCGCACCGCACCGCACCGCACCCCATTAACCCCACCGCACCGCACCCCATTAACCCCACCTCACTCACGTTTCCCCAATTAGCTTGGCTAGTTACGTATTCAACAGAACACGCCACAACACCAGCAGAGATCACTCCACTTACCGGATCTGTGGATTATCGTCTCTTCGGAGCCGTCGAATCTCGACCGCGTCACTCTATTACTACCAGTCGAACACACGTACACAAAGCCATGAACTTCATCCACAGCTAGATTCATACTATAACCTACAATAAATTTTTTTTTTATCATTAGTGCCAACATTTTCCGATAGTAAATAAAATCATTAACAACTATGCTATAATAGTGAGCTGGAGATTTCCACATCGTTTAACATAATATATATGGCTATGTTTGGTTGGAATTTAACAATTTCAGTTGTGAACTGAAAATTATTACATTTTGCGGTTTGGTAGTACACATATATTTTGTGAGCAGAAATCGGCGAAGAGATCGAAATTGTTAATCACCTGTCGTTAATTTAACGAATAACGTTATACCTCAATCTCGGTTCACAAAGAAAATATAATTTTAATTACACTTCACGCTGTCGTACCTGATCACGGATCACAGGGATATAAAAGACTTTCACGATTCACGAGGAAATACATTTTACAAATAACGGATCAAGAAAATACCCCGTGCACCCAATGAATAAAACAGGCCATCTCACAACGTACATTTAATGCATTGCTGACCAATATCAATTCACACATGACATCGCTTGGTATTTATTATTACTACGATTTGGCCAGCAGACTACGGTATCTACATTCCGCAGTCTTCGTAAGGATGGCACGTGTACCCCTTTTACGTGGACATGAAATAACGCATCAATAATTCAATCATTTGTTCATGAACTCTTGTATTCAAAATATTGATTATTCAGTATACCTCTACGTGGTGTTGTCGGCCTACATTAGACCACTGCAAGACAAACGCCATAGCATCTTGCTACTTACCTATTTGGTTGATGTCTTTTGCTGATCCATATTCCCCGGACGCCGTTACTGGTATTATCCGAGTGGTGCGTTCTTCAGAGAGGAAGAGAGTTCCGCGCCGACTGAGACCAAGAGCGGCTGACACAGAGAGAAACACTTGTAAATGTAAGCTTTTATATTTCAGTATTAATGATCATTTTATTAACTAATATAGGGGCTGAGTCCGAGTATTTGTACTTAGTCGAAAATACTTGGCAAAACGGCAAGAATGTTGGGCTAGGTGACTACTTCATATTTGCACACTGCCTCAGCGGGTTAACAACTCCACATCCACCACCGTCATCAACCACACACACACACACACACACACACACACACACACACACACACACACACACACACACACACACACACACACACACACACACACACACACACACACACACACACACACACACACACACACACACACACACACACACACACACACACACACACACACACACACACACACACACACACACACACACACACACACACACACACACACACACACACATATATATATATATATATAATATATATATAATAAAATATTGGATTTCCGTCCCTAAATACAGTGTTGACAATAGACAGTGTTGACAATAGACAGTGTTGACAATAGACAGTCTTGACAGTAGACAGTTTTGACAATAGACAGTGGTTGTATATTGTTTTCTTTCGATGGAGTATTAAATGTTTTTACAAATATTTATACAATGACACAACATCCTTTTCCACGAAAGTTACATTATTTGTGTTAGTAGACCATCTCCTTACATTCTAGACCTTGTGCTAGAATAGAGGAACATTTGCTTTATTTATTTCATCTGCAGAACATGTTAGTTTTAATGGGTTCATCTTTGCATTATCGTTGCTAGCTTTCGTCAATTTACGGTATTTTACATACGTTGTCGTACCAGAGAGAACTAGTGGCAACGAGTTAAACGTTGAATCTCTGATTGTTCAATATTGCACACGTCACCAACACAACCAGAATGATCATAGATACGGCTACCATAACCATCACGTCACATCCTCCACGTTAAGACTATCGTTGCAATTTCCATCAATAAAAAAACATCAACATTACAGACACCACGGTCCCAACCACATCGTTCTCCGCCCTCACTGCCATGAACAGCTGCGACAACATCATCCCTTCCACAATCGCCATACATGCAACAACTGCCGCACCCATACACCGTTGTCAACACACTTCTTTCAGAACAAACCACTTCAACTCCACCACCACCACCACCACCACCACCACCACCACCACCACCACCAAAATGGCGGATATGAACTTGGAAATGACAAAATGACAAATATCTTATATAATTGAAATAACTGCCCACATACCAATATATTGATATCAACGTAACAGCTTAATGTGACATTTATCATAAAATGCAGGTAAATTGGTCTTAAATGCAGATCTGAATATCAGACAATTTAAACAAAAATATTTGAAACCTTTACCTCAGAAAACTATAACATGTTGAGCTCACTATTATGTTAATTAAAAGGAAACAAAAATCAATGTTTTGGTGATATGGGCTTGACAGAGTTAATAACAAGTTACAACGTCCAATAACAATCATATTTGTAACGTCAGCGGTTGACCAGAAACAGAATGACGTAGTGGAATTGACTTGGTCGACGTGAACTGTGCATATTATCTTTTACTTTCTGACCTAACCATGAAAACGACCATCAAGAGCCGCTAAGCTTATCCGCATATATATTACATACACTACGTTCCAAGAAATCACTTGCATTCCTCTAACGACGAAAATTATATATGTATATATGTATATATATATATATATATATATATATATATATATATATATATATATATATATATATATATATATATATATATATATATATATATATATATATGACTTCTTTTTAGCGAGAATGATGCAGAATTACATTCCAAACACATACACATCGAAACAAACGTCGAAGAACCCGTACAAAAACCGTTTTAAAAAGGCCTTAATAACTTAGACCAGTTAACTGGAAGATCTTATGAGTGATACGGATTGATACGGATTCTTACATAATCTTAGGTCAAAAATACGGATTGCCATCCTAAAAATGTGGCATGTCTGGTAGCGATCAAACAGTCTACGTCGTTCACTCAGCAAAATAAAGTACACATTTAATATCACTATAACGACAGCATAATCTCTACAATGGTATATTTGTATTCAAAATGGTCGTATTTTTATTTGGTGATCTAGCGTTCATGATTTTGTGAAAATGCGCGCCGAAAATGACTTGTCAGCGGCGCACGCTACGGATGTCGCAGACATAGATTGCAGCAAATCGAAAACCCGCTTTTGTAAACATATTTTGATACTCATGATTTTTAGTCAATTAGAAAATGTTTTTGTTTGTCCTACAGATGTAGCAACAAATCGATGGCACAAGACAAACGAAATATACAATGAATGTAGTGAATGAATGAGCGTGCCGACTCACTCATGTTATCGCCCGCCCGAAATTTGATATGATTTAGAAGTATGGAAATTACGTTTTGTTCGACGATGCTGTTTAACAATATTGACATAAACGTCCCGCGTGTGCTGCGAGCAGGCAAACTTATATTACCTAAGCGATGTTTGTAATAGTAACTAAGATAACAATAATAAATAAAACAATAACACATTAATATAATTTTTAAATGCAACGAAACCTTCGTTTTCTACTACCACATATTTCCCATATACTATTGACATTCTGTTTACATTTCAGTTGTTTATTATTCCGATAATTAATAAAGTATTTTGTCCAAAATTATTATTACATATCTGGTGTTGGAAACATAATTGATGAATAAAACAAAATAGCTTGAGTAATATTTTCTTATCCACAATGTGTGTGTACGTGATGAATGAAAATTATTGTTACGTCGTAACTACTTTAATTAATTTACCATTTTAATTATACTTTACTGTTAAGCATACCTTTACATTCAATTATCACTATTGTTGTTATGGAATTTGCATGGTATTTTTATGATTAGTAGATTATTTTAATTTATTATATAGACATATTTATGTTTAATATTAATAAAAAAAATCCCTGTGGAGAGTATTCTTCTTATTGTATATATTTTTTAATAGCAGTGTGTTGTGAAACGCCTCAAACAATTATGGATACGGTGCTATATGAAATAAAGTATTACTATGATATTATAATAAAACGTATAATTTCCTGCATATATACTGATAACAATTATTATAATTATATTATTTATAAGTAGTTAAACTATTTCGCGCGTGCGAATGCAGTAAGTAAAGTTGATAAATATTCGCGCACAAACGCGCCCTCTAAAGGTATTTTAAGTAAAGCTAATATATATAACTTATATAGCCATTTTACGGTAACGGCAACCCACCGAAGAAATTGCCGTAGAGACCTGCGCGTTTGTGAATTGTCTTCATTAGAGGAATGCAAGTGAACTGTGTTTGTAACGTAGTGTATGTATATGTATGTCAGATTTGTGAGGAGACGTTTGGCGGCTGTTGTGGTCGTTTTCATGGTTAAGTCAATCCAACCCGGTCGTCTGGCATCCGCGCTGACACCGTGTCTGTGACAGTTGAACCAGCAGTCGACTTGGTGACGTAGTATTTTTCCAAAATGCAAATAGAAGCTGGTTTTTGATTGGCCGTAGCGACCAAGATGGTCCTGTTCATGGTGTCGGTGATTTTGATAGATTTGCCCGTTTTAAGACCACTTTCTGGATAAACCATTGAAAACATTAAGTATAGATGCAAATGGTTAGTTTGTGTTAACTCTTTTAGGTGCATAACATGAAACCGTTGCTTTTTTTCCTTTAAGCAATTTATGGGATATGCAGAAACTTTCTTTTGCAGCCATATTAAAATAGCCTCCATTGACGTCTACATGGTTTCGGAGATGCCCCAGAGTATATATTTTAGAAGTGAGTTGTAATCTTTTGCCTAGTCTCGGATTTGACTAAAATGTACATGACATCATTTCATTGACACACTACATTACTACCACTGACACACAGCAATCGCAAAACACTCTGTTGCACTTGCAAGACTAAAACCAATGTCAAAAAGCAAGAGCACTACTCAGAAAAGCAAGATAAGAGCGTGCAAATGTTACTTTGATTTTTCTTTACGCTTCCGATATAATATTATGAACATTAAAACAGAGATACAACGGAGAATTACAAGTCATGAATATGAGATATTACCGAAACATCTTGCCATGTCACCAAGGAAGAAGTAAGACAAATAATCACGCGACCCATCGGTCAACATGAAGTCATTGTGTCTATGGTGAGAAGATGTAAACTGATATGGTATGGACATGAAGCGCGTTGTAATTGCCTGGAAAAACCAAGATGAAAGAGGAAAAAGGAGCGTCAGACAGAAGACGTACCGGCAAGACAACATCAAAAGACAGGATGTAGACACAAGTGGCTGCAACAGACCGGCTGAGGTGGAAACACATTGCGAGATTATCATAAGACTTAGGGGGATGCCCCAGCGATCACACACGGACATAAAAGCCAACCAGTCATGCGAAACAAACCTCGCCTTCTAAATAATAATAATAAACCGCGCGCTGTTTGTTCGAGTCTGATCACAATTATTACGGAGGTTTTTATCAATCCATATCAAGGGCACAACTATCCTCCCAAATAAGTAGTGGAAAGTGCAGACACTGAGCAACTGAGTATGTTCACTAAGTTTGGTAGTGGGAGTGGTTTATTGTTACCTTTTAGGTTACTCACTGGCAATCACTGTAGATGCCCTTTATCACACACGCGTGGCAGATTCAGACCCTTTCTCATGTTGTAAATATATATTTACTTACCTTCTGAGTTGGAAGCCCAGCAACAGACCAGTATCAAGATGACATATCTGATAAGCCGCCAGACATTGACCGATGGATGAAGTCGGGTCAGCATGTTGAACCGTCGAGTACACATCTCCGCAGAGTGTGTCGCCTACGACAACTTCTGACGGTCGGCTGACTATCGCACAGCAATATGTCAATCGACTGGCGTATCCAGTGTGTGGACAAGATGATGTAGCATTCAAAAAATCGATACACATCTTGTGATTGGCTGCAAGTTGCTCTTGCACGTGGTGTGAACCATAGGTCCAGTGGATGTGTCACGCGTCGATACGAATAATTAATTAGTAGACGTAAGACCACATTTCAGTTTCCCATAGACAGCCATCATAACGTTTCCATCGCTGCCTGCCACGTTTTTTCTTCACAAGGGTATTCGCAATTTCAAACATCGTTCACAAATGTGCTATATAAAATTCATGAAATACCAATACCTATTTTTTCACAATCAAATATATAGATTGTTACCCCTTCATTTCTGCTAGAACCGGACGTAGGTTTGCCTGGATTGCACCACCAATCTAAGCGACGCCTGCATATATACGTAGACAACAAACATCAACCGACATATGTCGTAATTCTACAGCTCGTATGCCCCGCAGCACAAGTACACTCAGGTCTTGTCATTCAACACTACACTAGTCCTCAAAACAACAGAAGCCACCTGTTCAGCACCATTCTATTGGGAACTCTTTCGTAAGACGAATCACTTATTGAGGTTTTACGTTATTGCCAATGCTCGGGTCAGATATGTCTGCTGGAAAATTGGTTATTGGCGCATATAAAAAGGTAAAGGTAAGTTTTTTATATAGCGCAGTATCCAGTCCTTAGGACTGCTCAAAGCGCGTTTACACCTTACTTCCCCTGCAGAACTGTTCAATCAAATACCATCTCAACTTCTCTTGAGAAGCATCCAGCCACATGCTACACATTAAGGTGCTAAGGTTGCTCGTACACATATCCACCACTGTCTATAGCCTGGTACTCATTTATACAGCTGAGTGAACTGGAGCAATGTTGAGTGAAAAAACTTGTCCAAGGTTTTTACACCGCAGCACAGGATTCAAACCCGGGTTATCTTAGTCGAGAGTCCGAAAGTCTACCCCTGAGCCATTGCGCACGAGGGCCTACTTCAACTTTGATCTGTGTTATATTGCCAAATCAATGTGTGCCATGCAGAACAGAAATATCTACCAGGACACCACATCGGGGCTTTGAAATTGACAAATCCAACAATCCAAAACATTTCGACATGTTCGATGCCACCTACCCTGCCCTCATCCCCGACAACTGGAAAAGCTAATAAAAGGCATATAGACTCTATCTACATCTTCATGTGACGGGGTAACTAAAACAATTAGTGGGGTCATCACATATGGTTCCAATTCTTTCTACGGAAAATAATGATAGAATATACTATCAATCAGTACTTTGCAACTGGTGTGTTATATAAAATACCTAACGATGTTTGCAGTCATAGCTGAAGATGTATATAAAAACAGAATGTTTGTCTTCTCTGTGGACCATTAAGTCGCTTTTACCAAAACAAAATCTGACGTTCTAATCCTCTTTATTCGGGGTGGTTACTTAATGTTTTATCACGCCCCTCTCCCGCCAGTCCCCGCACTCTCCAACCCGGAGCGTCTGATCGATCGGTCTGCCGGCCGAATCAATGTAAACTGCACCATCATTGTAAACAACGCATTCCATTAAGTGTCTGCAACACATAATTTATATGTTTGTATTTTGTCTTCATGGAAACATCATTACCTCCATTCACTGCAATCAACGTGAAATGCAGAACTTTCACGACGCACAGAAGCTACAAATTCCCTTTGTATTTTAGCCAGACTGCTGGCACCAGATAATACTCGTGTAGATGGCTGCCTGACTTGAGCAACCTAATCTCTATGGAGAACGACTGACTATTCTGGCTTGTTGCAGTTGCCTTGTCACACAGTGATGAGGCTTAACTAAACAAAAAACATAATAAAAAAAATAAAAATAAACAGACACACAAATTATCTGTCGTTGTCTTTGTCTTTGTCTTTTTCTCTGTCTCTGTCTCTGTCTCTGTCTCTGTCTCTGTCTCTGTCTCTGTCTCTGTCTCTGTCTCTGTCTCTGTCTCTGTCTCTGTCTCTGTCTCTGTCTCTGTCTCTGTCTCTGTCTCTGTCTCTGTCTCTGTCTCTGTCTCTGTCTCTGTCTCTGTCTCTGTCTCTGTCTCTGTCTCTGTCTCTGTCTCTGTCT
>OZ024856.1:36742793-36747793 GCA_964017155.1 Oasisia sp. SBJ-2009
TTCACATTCCGACGTTCAGGGTCATATTCAATGTTAATAAGGGCGAAAATCTGTGTTCCGTTAAACGTGAGAAACTCAAATTAAGCTAACGTCATCAAACAAAAACGTTTCGTGTAACACGTGAAAGCGTAATCCCCGTGTTTGAGTATGTGGCGCCACCACGAAAATGGGTATACAGTAACAACATCTAGCGAATGACCAAAACATAAATAGACAATACTATAGCATGAAGCAAACACAGATGATGGTACGCTGTTCTAACGAATAATTAATGTATTTGAACTTCTCAATGAAGCGATGCAATGAATATTCCCCGCACTGCATCGCAGTTGGGTCGGTAGTTTTCGTTCACTGCGATAAGTACGAATAACGTTATTGCAGGAACAATGTGGTTTAGATATCAGAAAGTAATCTTTATCACAGAGAGCAAGAAATGAACATCGCTTATTTTCAGTGTGTAAATGCTAGCATATTAGCAGTGTGGACATGTATGAAACCAAAATAGACATCACCAGAAACGCCTGGAACCTTACTTACTTATGCTTTATGCTCACTTTGTTCGCTGGAAGCATAGGCCACCTATGCTTCCAGCCCGCCCGCCCGCCCGCCCGCCCGCCCGCCCGCCCGCCCGCCCGCCCGCCCGCCCGCCCGCCCGCCCGCCCGCCCGCCCGCCCGCCCGCCCGCCCGCCCGCCCGGCCGCCAGCCCGCCCGCCCACCCGCCCACCCGACGACCGTCAGCTGATGTCATATTCTTGCCTTTATTCCTAACTCTGACAAACTTTCTTGACGTTCCAGTGAGCACAGTAAAATAAATAACAGTTCGCTACATGTTGATTGCCCTGATGCTGATTGTTGTCCGCATCGCGACCTATAGTTTAATGTTACACATTTGTCTTTCTGAGCTTGTTTGTTCTCGTTTGGACTACCGTCTGAAAATGGACTGTCAACTATTTTCCAGGTGATTTTTGTATGATGCTCCAAGGGTTATTGATGTGGAGAGGTTCATCGTTTCTAAATACCAGGCCTTCAGCGTCTGTGGCGCAACGGGCATTGTACATAACAAGTCGGTGGTCAATAATATGGTTGCTTCATAAGCATCATGTCCTGCACATGCAGATACCTGTCTTACGATTAAATAAAAGAAGTTGCAGGTATCTAAGGTTGCATGAAAAATAAAATTAACCCGACGAGCAATTTGTTTTAACCCAATCATCTATATATTGACGTTGGCATGTTTTAAATGTATTTTCTGTTCTGAATATAATATTTGTAGTAAAGCATCATTGTCTGTTTCTGGCGATGCTGTTAATAACGTTTTCAGAACGGATTCTGTAGTTAAACGTGTCATTAAATTTAGTTTTCGACGTGTGGTATACGTTGGGACAGTATTCCAGCTTAGTGCAGTATCCTTTGTGCAGGAGAGGATACAATCGCGGACATTGGCATCTCTTAAAGCACCCCTTGATACATTTTCGGTTTGGGTTATCGCATGTCGGCGTGCAAGCACTTCCGCAGGGGTTCTTGAGTTGTCCGACAGGGCAATGCTCTTCAACAGAAACACAACACTCGAAATTACGACAAATGTAGCGGACGGTTCGCTATAAGTTAATGTCTTTATGTAATAGTATTTTGGTGTAATTATATATATATATATATATATATATATATATATATATATATATATATATATATATATATGTATATATATATATATATATATATATATATACATATATATATATATATATATATATATATATATATATATCACACATCTACAACAAAAGCTGCCCCATACATGCAACTGAGCACATGTTTGATACAATTTTTCTCAGGGCTGATAAAATATTGCTTTTACATAGGTGTCATTTGAGAATAAGTCATTTACTAGATTTCTAGGGCAATACAAACATATTTACAGGGCGATACAGGAATAATAATTAAAATAGTCGCTGCATAAAGATACATGTCTCCATTAAATACCTTATTAATTAGTATCCATGACTCTTGTAATCCATGATCTACACAATTTGGGAGATTAGTATCACTGATTTATGCAGAAAAAACATGAAATAATAAGTCACAATTCTCAACTTCACACTCAAGCGTTGTCTGAAGCTTTGTGACGTGACCTACATATTTACGTTACGAGTGCATTTTGGAAGTGGGGGTGACGGCTTAGTCTACGTAGTAACTTAGTAAAGGGGTGATTGGGTTGTCAGGCGGAATTTATTTCGCGGCCTTTAATCTGGACACGGCACCTTGTCGGTTTCTGACATAAAGTTTATCTCATCGTATCTTATCTTTATGTGTGCCCAGTTGCATGTATGAGACAGCTTTTTGTTGTATATATGTGATAAATAAATTATTACATGTCTTGTTCTGTATCACGCCCTGTATCATGCCCCTCGTACTTGTATCAGCTCTCGTCCTTCGGACTCGATATACTGGTACATCGGGGCATGATACAGGGTGTGATACAGAACAAGACATGTAATAATATGTGCATGTGCGTGTGCGTGTGCGTGTGCGTGTGCGTGTGCGTGTGCGTGTGCGTGTGCGTGTGCGTGTGCGTGTGCGTGTGCGTGTGCGTGTGCGTGTGCGTGTGCGTGTGCGTGTGCGTGTGCGTGTGCGTGTGCGTGTGCGTGTGCGTGTGCGTGTGCGTGTGCGTGTGCGTGTGCGTGTGCGTGTGCGTGTGCGTGTGCGTGTGCGTGTGCGTGTGCGTGTGCGTGTGCGTGTGCGTGTGCGTGTGCGTGTGCGTGTGCGTGTGCGTGTGCGTGTGCGTGTGCGTGTGCGTGTGCGTGTGCGTGTGCGTGTGCGTGTGCGTGTGCGTGTGCGTGTGCGTGTGCGTGTGCGTGTGCGTGTGCGTGTGCGTGTGCGTGTGCGTGTGCGTGTGCGTGTGCGTGTGCGTGTGCGTGTGCGTGTGCGTGTGCGTGTGCGTGTGCGTGTGCGTGTGCGTGTGCGTGTGCGTGTGCGTGTGCGTGTGCGTGTGCGTGTGCGTGTGCGTGTGCGTGTGCGTGTGCGTGTGCGTGTGCGTGTGCGTGTGCGTGTGCGTGTGCGTGTGCGTGTGCGTGTGCGTGTGCGTGTGCGTGTGCGTGTGCGTGTGCGTGTGCGTGTGCGTGTGCGTGTGCGTGTGCGTGTGCGTGTGCGTGTGCGTGTGCGTGTGCGTGTGCGTGTGCGTGTGCGTGTGCGTGTGCGTGTGCGTGTGCGTGTGCGTGTGCGTGTGCGTGTGCGTATGCGTATGCGTATGCGTAGGTGTATGCGCATGCAAGCACATGTACACATGCGTATGCAGGCGTAGAGGCGGTTTGGCGGCTTAAGTGCCTTAGACGTTTTCGGAACACACGTTACGGCACGAACTTTTCAAAGGCGCTATTGGCTGAACGCGATCGATACGAGACACACTGCCAAGTTAACGCAGATATCGTTAAATTGTTGCTCCGTGCGACGATTTAACACCGCGTTTACATGCGAACGGGTGGGTCGCAGTAGCGGAGAACACGTCGGCAAAAAGCAGTCTCTTGCACAACTGGCCAAAGTAATTAACGATGACTTACTGAGTGGACAGCAGATGCCTATGCGGTCGGAAGGAACGCGAATACATTCGTATCCAGATAGGCAGCGATCTTTACCCAGTGGTCCACAGGTAGCTTCTTTGTACACTAAATAGGGGCGCCTTTGCCGATCTCCATATTTGCAAGGGACGCGTGCGTCTAAAAGGAGGCATAATTTAACAGATAAAACAATACAACCAAGTGACGTGTTCTAACCAAATGAGTCGTATGTCAGCTAACTTGGTTTCGAGAAAACACCGCATAAACATGCAACAATGATTTCCGACGATTTTGACTTTCTGTCACCATTGTATTCTTTGATATCTTTTCTGTCAATTGGCAATGCTTATTTCTCATTTATATTCTTATTTAGTACATTTTATAGCCTTTTTAGAAACATTACGTAACATTTCACGCATGAATTTAGTAAAACAGAACCGATAAATCGAACTTGTTCGAGTCGCTATCTTCTGGTTTTCCCCTCAATGCATGGCAGACATATTTGGTACTACGGGAAAGCCCTGAACGCCCTCTTTCTGGTTCTTGTAGCAGGAATCCCAATAACGTCAACTTTAGCCAATAGGAGCGCTTTTGCAATAGGCCTATAAAAACGTCACTGGACGCGTGGCGGGGTTGATAGCGGGTTCCTGATTTGCTTAGAGTTTTGAGCGCAGGCGCAGTGCGCAATCGCTAACTGTAAACAAGCGTGATCGATCGGGTCGCTGCTAGAAAACAGTGCTAAACACTCGGATTATATTGTAATAATATCAGAAAACAGTTAATATGATATATCTTTGACAACGAACATGGCTTGGGAGATTATTTCGAAAGCATCAAATGGAGTAGTAGAAGCAATACGGCCGATTTTGGGACGCCGGTGTACTCGACCGTGTGCTTACGTGACCGGGAATTTCATGTGTGCTTTATTCGGTTTGAAACTTTCTATTCCAGGCATGTTCAACGTTCAAAACATTTGGCTGTGCGCGAGATAGGTCCATATGGAAAGCTTAATATATATTCTTTCCAATGGTGTGACTAACTCAATTTCTTAAACTTTTTGACATACGAATAATTTCGTTAGAACACGTTATAGCAAATCTTGTTTGTATACATGTATACATGTATACATGTATACATATATACATATATACATGTATACATGTATACATGTATACATGTATATATGTATATACGTATATATGTATACATGTATACATGTATACATGTATATATGTATATATGTATATATGTATATATGTATACATGTATACATGTATACATGTATAAATGTATATATGTATATATGTATACGTGTATACGTGTATACGTGTATACGTGTATACGTGTATACGTGTATACGTATATACGTATACAC
Source organism: Oasisia sp. SBJ-2009 (assembly GCA_964017155.1). Classification (NCBI taxonomy): domain Eukaryota; kingdom Metazoa; phylum Annelida; class Polychaeta; order Sabellida; family Siboglinidae; genus Oasisia; species Oasisia sp. SBJ-2009. The sequence continues at coordinate 36,747,723 of OZ024856.1, forward strand.
GTATATACGTATATACGTATATACGTATATATGTATATATAATATATATATATATATATATATATATATAT
>OZ024856.1:36752793-36792793 GCA_964017155.1 Oasisia sp. SBJ-2009
CTGTATTTGTGTATGTAGTAATACTAATAATAACTTCTTATGCGCCAATATAAACGAAGTTCAAGTTCAGTATGTATGTATATATGTGTGTATGTACCTAAGTACATATGTACGTCAGTACATACCTATGTATGTATGTATGTAAGTAAGTATGTATGTATGTATGTATGTATGTATGTATGTATGTATGTATGTATGTATGTATGTATGTATGTATGTATGTATGTATGTATGTATGTATGTATGTGTGTATGTATGTATGTGTGTATGTGTGTATGTGTGTGTGTGTGTGTGTGTGTGTGTGTGTGTGTGTATGTGTGTGTGTGTATGTGTGTATGTGTGTATGTGTGTATGTGTGTATGTGTGTATGTGTGTATGTGTGTATGTGTGTATGTGTGTATGCGTGTATGCGTGTATGCGTGTATGCGTGTATGCGTGTATGCGTGTATGCATGTATGCATGTATGCATGTATGCATGTATGCATGTATGCATGTATGCATGTATGCATGTATGCATGTATGCATGTATGCATGTATGCATGTATGTATGTATGTATGTATGTATGTATGTATGCATGTATGCATGTATGCATGTATGCATGTATGCATGTATGCACGTATAAATGTACGTATATGCATCAAAGTATGTATTTGTTGTATTGCACAACTGTGATAACGTAACATAATCAACACAAAACAAATGCGGAATTACGCAAGTAATCATTAATACTAGATCCTATTACAGTCGATTATTGTCATTAATTTTCCGTCATCGTTAACTCGCTACCTTGACGATAGTCGCATTATAGGTTCTATGTTCTAGCACAATTTGATATTTCGTATTAATTTTGCTGACAAGAAACTGTTACATCTGCTGACTCTTGGCCGTGCGCAATTACTCAAGGCATCGACAATCCGCCTTGAAATGGTTGCAATCTTTATGGGCAATCCTTCAATTCGATGCACTTCCCTTTTTGGAGAATAGGATATTGAGTTGTGCACTCGCACCTGGCAACGCACGTCTTTATGCACTCCGGGTTGGGGTCACTGCACGTGGCCGTGCATGTACTCCGGCTGGCGGTCCACACTTGTCCGAGAGGGCACCGCGCTAAAACATGAACACGTCCTTACATATCACGCCTCGCTATCTACACGTTATACAGACGGTTATGTAATTGCACACACACGCACACACACACACACACACACACACACACACACACACACACAAACACGTGTGTGTGTGTGTGTGTGTGTGTGTGTGTGTGTGTGTGTGTGTGTGTGTGTGTGTGTGTGTGTGTGTGTGTGTGTGTGTGTGTGTGTGTGTGTGTGTGTGTGTGTCACAGAGTTAGATCATTAATTATTCCCCTATATACTAGAGTGATAAGCTGGCCCGTTGCACTGAAGCCGCGGTGGACCACTGGCGATAATTCACATAGCACGGCAGAAAGTGCCATACTCACTGGCAGGATATATAGAATAGAACAGTTGAGCAATGCAATAAATGTCAAAAAAGTCAGCTAAGACGAAATGTTTAACTTGGATGTGTGTCGTTGTGCCCCTAGCCCTAGGCCATATAAGACAGCTCAAGATTAATTTATGGTGTAGACCAGCAGGGCCAGCTGTTAAATGTTTTGAGTAGGTTGGTTCACTGTGTTGGGGTAGGGATCTAAATATTGGTCACTGAGGTTCCTTGGCTATGTGAATAATGATGCAGTGGGATGGGTTGTAGCCTCCAGCTTATATAGTCATTAGGGGAAGGGTTGTGACCTGGAAATGAGTTTAACCTGAGGTCAATATCCCAGATGGCTACTCTGTCTCTGGCCAGTTTGGTGGTTGACACTGATGTGAACAACGTTAATCCATTTGGGGACATGCTGGCTACAACAGTCATTGTGAACTAGCAGGTATGGTTATTTCCTGTGTAGCGTACAACTGTACCAACCGACAGAAAACAGGATCCAGAGTCTCTTTCCACAGGGGAGAATCTCAGTTATACAATATATAGCTTAGGTTATAGTATGCGAACATATTTATGTTCCACTGCCATTGATTTAGGAAATGAATAGTTTTAAGACATTACAGTCATATGAAAATTGATCAACCATAATACATGTTGGATGATTTATGTACCAAACCAATTTTTTTTATAATATTACAGTGCATAGTCGTAGTGTGAGTGACATATTTTATATTAATCTAATAGCCTAATTATAATATGGTACTATTTTATGACTACTAATTAATGATAATGGGTAGTGCCTTCTGCAGATTCCCAGATGAAAAGAAAAGACCTGAATGCCGAGCAAAGTGAAACTGTGGTCATTTTAAGGAAACCTGTTACCATGACATCCCTGCTGTTTTGTTGTAGTTTGTCTAATTTTATTTATTTATTGTTATTACTATTGAACCTATCTTAATATTACTACTTTTCTACCTTTTCTACTACTGTTGTTGTTAGTAATGTTGGCAGCTCTGTTTTGTTGTTGTTTTCCCTATTCTCTCGTCCACTTTACATGGTCTGTTTTTTAATCTGTAACATTTTAATTAATTATATAGCTGTGGGTGTTCTCTCCAATGTCTTTGGAGGACCGACTTCAGTTGGTTGATTTTTAAATGATTTTTTTTGTAAAACACCACAACAATTGTGGATCTGGTAGAACAACAAATTAAATAGTATTAAGCTGTACTCACCCCTCACACAGCTAGACACTGTATACTAAGTATAAGCCTGTTGATTTGTTTCATACTGGCATATCAGAGAGGCAACTGTTTGAACATATTGTACCCAATTAAACAACACTGGCTAACTGATGTCAGTAAATAAATAACGTGATAATTATGTATACAACTTGGTGCAGTCCTATGTACATACAGGCACTGCAGTGGCTTTCTGCCGTGCTGTAGCCTGGCTGTCACTAGCCGTGTTGACTTCGAAGTATCATGTGTTAACTGATAGGGGCTAAGCCATCTTGTTCTAGTGGCGTGTTCTATTTATATCTATGGTGTGTGTGTGTGTGTGTGTGTGTGTGTGTGTGTTTGTGTGTGTGTGTGTGTGTGTGTGTGTGTGTGTGTGTCTGTGTGTGTGTGTGTGTGTGTGTGTGTGTGTGTGTGTGTGTGTGTGTGTGTGTGTGTGTGTGTGTGTGTGTGTGTGTGTGTGTGTGTGTGTGTGTGTGTGTGTGTGTGTGTGTGTGTGTGTTACCGTTAGCTAAAGCAGGAGCCTGTTTAATGTAAATAGTATTTAAGTGAAAAGTCATAATTCCCATTTCTACTGACAGAGGTCAACGCATGCAAGGCTTTTTGGGCAACAAATTCATTAAAAAAATCAGGAAGATTATAAATCAAACCATGAACCATGAACAGTTGGTAGCCGATGGATAAACCCTCTAGAAAGAAAAAGATAACATACACCCTTCATATATACACAATCAGGCACACGAGCACAGCTACAGGCACGCACGCGCTTTCGTACGGAAAACACCCACGTCCACATAATATTTAACGACAAGTGTATGCGACAGTCTGTGCTTGTGTACATACTACATAGAGCTCGTGCATGTGAGCATACATACGCACGCGTTGTGCACAAGTGTGCCTGATTGTGCAGGTGTGTAGGGTAAACCTACGCCATTGTAACAAATTATGTGATTAATAAAGTTTAACCCCAATGACAGACTGTGCTGTTGATGGAGTGTTGAAGAAGATATATTACTAAAATAAAAGTGCAATTCGAACTGACCCAGGACGTATAATATAGCCTTCACAAATAGACTGATATACTTATTATAATGGTACGCATGTATACATTTAATTAAAATAGGATAACCAATAATCTGAAATAGTGGCAAATTCAATTGTTTAATTATGTTCAACTAAGCTTAGTTATTTGGTTTATTAAAATTATCCCTATTATTTATCGCTGATGGTGAACAAGAGTATTGTAGGGTGTTGTTTAGTTATAACAGCATACAGGTTGTTCTCTGAAACTAGGCACCTCTGTCCACGGTTCACCCACCTCACTTAAACTACTGTAGAAATGTTAGTCCTGTGCCATTGATTGATTTATAAACCATACCTTCATTGGCATTACATATAATGCAGAAAATCTACAATAAAAACAAGAGTTTAATTTCACACACACAAAATCCTCGCGGCCACCAGCGGGTATTTACACAATAGATCGGCGCGAAACACGATTGATGCTATGATGTCGGCGCGAGCGCAAAACAAACACCGGCTGTACAGTGACGGGTATCGCAGTGGCATATGGTGACGTCCATCGTTCTGTGTTCGTAAACCTGTAACCTTTCAGGAAGATAGATTATAGTAACGCAAAATATACAAGTAAAAAGTAAGAAAAAAAGCATTGTGTTACAAGTAAAGGTAATTCCTCAAAAATGTACTTGGTTACAAGTAAATTTAAAAATAAACTACTACAGGAACGTAACGAAGTACATTCACTTCGCTACATCCCGCTACTGTTTCCAACCATACATGTATGGTGTTACATTACAACCGCATTCGCTTATGGTCTGTTATCTAAACCATTTTTATCGTCTAAATAGAAAACCGTCCAAATCATGGCTAACTTGTGCATGTCTTACCTTTTCAGTGACAATGTAATAAGTACCTACAATATGTTCATTACATAGGATCAATTGTGCTATTATAAAAGAAAACCTCGCACACACATTGGGGAGCTTAGAGAAGCAATGCTTTATTAGCATGTTAATAATGCCTATGTATGTGTACGGTTTGATATACGGGCTTAGTCTGTACTCTAGCCGAGATCTTCAAAAAGTATCTTTATTCTTTCTTAAAACCTGCTCGTTCACACCTGACTGTCCTTCTTTGACATCTAAGCGAATAGTATACAAAGATGAAGCAACTGAGTAAATCTTGCATGTCGTTTTGCCGTATATTAAGTACAAGCTAGTATACTTGTCAAAGTGTTAACATTAATGTAAGTATTTGCATATATATATATATATATATATATATATATATATATATATATATATATATATATATATATATATATATATATATATATATACATATACTTACATGTGAATGTTGATTTATGTATACGACTCATTTAATTTCAATTTCAAGTATTATGACAACAGGTCATGTGTACACACACACACACACACACACACACACACACACACACACACACACACACACACACACACACACACACACACACACACACACACACGTATATATATATATATATATATATATATATATATATATATATATATATATATATATATATATATATATATATATATATATATATGTATATATATATATATATATATATATATATATATATATATATATATATATATATATATATATATACGTATATATATATATATATATCATCGTGCTGTCGATCGCGAAGCGACAAAGACTGCTTCCATCATTTGACTGTTGTTCTCCATTGATTTCTCTGCTGTGAGAGTGATGTCCATGAGTCGATCTTTATGTCTCTCAGCTTCAGGTTTCTCTTGGTGGTATCCTTGAATCGGAGGCGAGAGCGCCCTCTCTTTCTGTGACCAGAAGACAGTTGAGAATAGAGAACCTGCTTTGGTAGCCTGTCTGATGACATCCTCATGAGGTGTCCAGTCCACCGGAGATTCTTTCTGATCAGTAGATGGCAGCCGTTCGAGTATTTCCTTGTTTGTCACTTTGTCCATCCAGGTTATCCTCATGATCGAACGCAGATGTCGCATCATGAAGGCATGCAGCTTTTTCACCTGTCGTCTGTACACTGTCCAGGCCTAGGCTCCGTATAGGAGGGTGGACAGCACGATTGCACGGTATATCTTGCCTTTAACCCGCATGGACACATGGCGGTTGTTCCAGACTCTCGCGTAGTCGGCCGAAAGATGCACTAGCCTTGGCCATCCTCCTCTGTATTTCATCGTCTATGCATCCATTACTTGATATAGTGCTTTCGAGGTAGGTGAATTCCAGAACAGAGATCAGCCTGTTTCCATCAACCATGATATCCTCCTCTCGGGTTCTTGTAGAGTTGGGATGGTACAGCACCTCGGTCTTCTTGATGTTAATCTTCAGGCCGAACTTCTTTGACGCATTTGAGAAAGCATCCACTATTTTCTGCATCTCTTCGGCTTCGATTCCGATACTTTCCCAGTAGTATAGTAAGGTCCTATCAAGGCATGCTTGGCGCGGCGCGGTGTAATTTCACCGATGTAATTCCACCGGTGTAATTCCACCGGTCAAGTGTCGCCCTCTGGCGGATAAGGCGTGTACTAGTGGCGCCATCTGGCGGATATGTCATGCTCTCGTGGCGCCGCCTGGTGCAAAAGTCACGAACAAGTAGTGTCAAAATTCGTGCGGGTTTTTTAAGTGGCGCCCTCTGGTGGATAGGTCGTGTATTAGTGTCGCCTCTTACGGACAATTCACGAACTAATATTGTCCAAATTCGTGTGTCTTATTTTTTAAATGACGTCAAAATGGAGTTAGGGGTTATGTAGCGTCCCCTCGCGGATAGATGACGAATTATAGACTTGGTTAAAGAACAGGTGGAGTCGTCTGCCAGATACGTATTTGGCTAATCGATCACGTGACTTAATATTGTACTCTATGACTCCACTGTTTTTTCATCCAACTCGATACAATGTTGCAATATAGTAAAATATGAAAAACATGACAAAGTTATGGCATGTAAACACTAAAAACACGTAAAATTGACAAAGTGATGGCGGTGAAACGCTGAACAAATTGCGAAATAGTACAAAGTTGGCACATGAAGTTAGTAAAATATGAAAAACATGATAAAGTTATGGCATGTTAACACTAACACTAAAAACACGTAAAATTGACAAAGTGTTGGCGGTGAAACGATGAAAAAAGCTGTAAAGTGGTACAACGTTGGTACACCGAGTTAGTAAAATATATGAAAAACATGACAAAGTTATGGCACGTAAACACTAAAACACGTACAATTGACAAAGTGATGGCGGTGAAACGATGAAAAAATTTGCAAAATGGTATAAAGTTGGCACACCGAGTTAGTAAATATGAAAAACATGACAAAGTTATGGCGTAGAATAGAAACCTATAGTATTTTACTACAATTTACAAGAATAACTTAGTTAAATTTGTGAAAACCCCACCTGTGTAACGCAATGAAACGGTGAAACGTTACGAAATGGAACGAGGTGAGCACACTGGTTCAATGAAATAAGAAAAGTTGGCAGGGTTATTGCGTGGACACTTTAAATGGCACTAGTTTTTAATGTTATCACTATGATTGAATGTGTAATTTTGCAAGAAATTGTGTTATGGTCCTGATGTGACCCGACATTTTTACGGAAGTTGTGTTTTGCACGTCGTAGGAAGCGTCATTTTAATGGACGTTATGGTCTGCGCATGACATAAAACTGTCCTAGTCTCGTGTGTATGGATTGGGCAACGACAAGTTATAGCATGTAAACACTAAAAATACATGAAATTGACAAAGTCATGGCGGTGAAACTCTAACAATATGTGAAATGGTATAAAGTTGGTGCACCGTGTGAGTAAAATATGACAAACTTGACAAAGTTATGGTATGTAAACCCTAAAATTAAGTCAAATTGACAAAGTGATGGCGGTGAAATGCTGAAAAAGTTGTGAAATGATACAAAGTTGCTGCACCGGTTTGGTAAAATATGAAAAACTTGACAAAGTTATGGTGTTGAAACAGAAAAATATTCCATTTTATTACAATTTCCAAGAATAAGTTAGTTAAATTAGTAAAAAACACTACCTGTGTAACACAATTACACGGTGAAACGTGGTTAGCAAACCGACTTAGCAGAATATGAGAAACTTGCCAAAGTTATAGCGTATAAACACTAAAAATACGTGAAAATGACAAAGTCATCGCGGTGATGCGTTGAAAAATTGTGAAATGGTACAAAGGTCGGCACACCGAGTTAGTAAAATATGAAATAACTTGACAAAGTTATGACGTATAATAGAAAAATATTCTATTTACTACAAATTACAAAACTAACTTAGTTAAATTTGCTAAAACACCACATGTCTAACGCAATGACACGGTGAAACGTTACGAAATGCTATGTAGATAGCACACTGACTCAGGCAAATAAGAAAACTTGTCAAGGTTATCGCGATGAAACTTTAAATGGAACCAGTTTTAACGTTATGACTATGGTCGAAGGTCTAATTTTACAAGAAATCGTGTTATGGTGCTGGTCTGCCCCGCCATTTTTACGGAAGTTGTGTTTTGCACATGGTAGGAAACGTCATTTTAGCGGAAGTTATGGTGTGCACATGACATAAAACTGTCCTAGCCTCGTGTGTATAAGTGCAAATGTCATGTTTTATTTTAGGAGATTTAGAAAATAAAGCATTCCTTACAAGGATAGACTACGAAAGTTGTCACGTGACATAATGGGTGATGGCATGACAACGAAGTAAATAGTTATTTGTGTAATAAGCTCGAGTACATGACACAAGGGGACCTGGGTGAACGCAAGTAACAACATGAGAAAGAACCAGCAATACGGTTTGTTGTTTAGAATGTACCGTCAACGCAGACATGCTTGTTGTCCTAATCACGGAGGTTCTATTCTCTGCAGTAGCTTGGTACAATTTATCTATCGAAGTGTGTTGTTGACAAGTACGAAATGTCGCAAGTATGATTGTGGGTGCTGCCTCTCAGATGGATTATTAACTAAATGGACGCATCCTGAAACCTACCGGAAACATTTTGAAAGAATGAAAATAACGAAGTTGACCTGAAATGTTATTGCGTAGTATAAAACCAAAACTTAAATTAATTTTGAATGCTGACATCTATTTTTGTATTTATAAACTCACAAAATGGTGTCGATATTTTTATTGTAATTAAGAAGATACACGAACACACACGCGAGCATGTATGTATGTATGTATGCAAACACGCACGCACGCATCGAGTCAGCAATGCGGATATTGCATACAACTCTTGACAAATGTCATCAACGCAGACATTGCATGAAACTGTTAACAAAGACAAATATACGGCAGTCATTGTTGACGAGATCTTTCCCGAAACTGTTCACAATCGTCTTCGCGGGGATGCCTCGACATCGGTGCAACAAATACACGACACAGTATTGTCCACACACGTTAGACAGCGGGCTCTGAAGTGTTTTGTCGTTGAAATTCCAAGTCGCACAGTTGCTCTGTAGAAAATACACGAATTCCCTTTGTCGAGGTGGCAAGCCGTAATAGTCGAAATATTCTCCACGCCCGTCATTAGTTAAAAACATGCAGATCCAGTGTTGTCCGGGTTTATCACTCGAATGAGTGTTGCACACGAATGCCGCCGGATAACTAACGATACCGGTCTTAGGCAGACAGTCTTTTGGTAGGGCACCGACAACGATACTTTTGGTGTACGAGTCCGGCGCAAGGAGGCGTTCTATTTGCTCCGTGTCCATGGTGTGACCGTGTTTATCAGTAGTCGTAGACTACGTTTCTGTTTCTATCAATCTCCAATACCGACTCGAATTCTCCGTAGACGATTACGTTGACCGTCTGCTCGAGTGGATCATCGAAATGCATTTCCACTCGCAGGTTGCGTACCAAATTGAAATGGGGACCGTCGCAACATCCGGTGTGATATCAAAAGCAAACAGGGTGTACCCTTCCGCAAATTCCTGTCGCGTGATATCGTTTCCTTCGTCTTGAAACACCTTTCCCGTTCCAGCAAACAGGTTAAGGTAACTTCTTACATAGGTACCATCGGCACCGAATTTAGGCTGCAGAGGTTTTGCCGGAACTTGTTGACCGTCAACGTACAATGATAGAAAGTTCAATTTGTTGTGTTTGGCATGGAACGGATTCTTCGCGAGCGTGCCGTTGTAGGCGTCGTTGTCCACACAACACAACACTACTCTCTTCGGTAGGACATCCAAATAAACGTTTTCGTGTGTGTGCGACATAGCATCTCGCGGTATGGAAAACACCTTGCAGTGTACCCTCCTCAAGGGATACTTGGCGGTCCCCTTCTCGAGTATTTTCACGTGACCCATCTGCACGGCAAGACTCAGTTTGGCTTTCCTAGCAAACAAAACCGCTTCGTCGATACTTATCTTGCAATCCGGATTGTCTCCGCCGGCCATAAGTGCAAAGGCATTCTTGCTCTGCACTAGACGAATTTTTACATCGACGCCGTTGAGAAGATAGCGATCTTGGAAGAAAAGGTCGACATGTAGCCGCCCCATCATATCGACGATTCGACTACCGGCAACGTAACCCTTTCTCTTCAGGAAACCTTTGTTACGGTCGTTGGTGGCACCCATGTGTCCAGCCGTGTCTTTGTACCATAGTTCGCTAGTCAACTGACTATTTTTGGCTTTCGCCCCGTGACTCAGCAACGTTTCGATGTATGCGCGATACGCATAGGTGTTCGTGGAAGGCGTGACAAGGGTTCCATTCAAAGACACGTTGACTTGACTAAACAGAGAATGCATCCAGTTGTTTACGGGACCGACCGGTGCATCTTGGGGGAGGTTACCTCCGTCTCCTCTGACCACATGTGCTTTCACAAACAGGTAGGTATTGGCCAAGTCCATGTAATGGTCAACCGAACCAGGCAACAAGAATTCTATAGGTCCACCCGTACCTATCGACGCTACAGGTTGGTGCTCGACCCATTGAGCGTGTTCGATGCTTGTTTGAGTCGTCGGTAGTCTAAATAGGTCCAATTCACTCTTTATTCCCTCACACGACAACTGATGGACGAAAGCCATGGTTGTCTAATTGCCGAATATGTCGTCTGGATGCGTGTACTGCCGTCTCCGTTTCCTAGCGACACTGACCAAACGTCTCGTCGGCTTGCGTTTTATAGTGCGGTGCACTAGGCGAATACCCGGTGGTCCGTGGGTACTTCTTCCTAGCACCTTACCAATCATGTCTTTCCCGGTCTCTTTGAGGCGTCTTTTCGCCGACGATTTAATGCTCTGTCCCGACAATACGCCACCGGCCACGCCCAAACCTGTTTTCAACGCTCCTTTTCCCAGTGCCAATGCCCCTCTCTTGATCAGCGGCATAGCGCTTCGAATAAGGCCACCGAACAAACTACAGAGTCCGTGACCTCGCTGCACTCTAGCTCCGACAAACACGGGCAATCCTTCACCCACTTGTCTGACGTAATAGTCTTCGTAGGCGCGACTGCGACTGTCGCGACTGTCGCGACTGTTGCGACTGTGACTCATGTTTCGAAAAACGATGGTTTGCGTCGTCGAAAATGAAGCGTCTCTGTCACTCTACCACGTTCGAATGGTACGCGACGTCCCGCGTCGTCTCTTATATCGATCTCGATCGTCGTGAATTCTTTGTGCAAGACGGGAATGTATTGCACATTGTCAAAACTCTTGGACACCACATCTCCGTGTTTGCCTTCTAATTGTACGGCCGTCAGCAACGGCGCAACGGTGTCCCCGACCACACGTGATTCCACAACGTTAGTGTAGACGTAGAGTGCATAAAACCCTTGCGCCATGTCTACCACAGACTCGGCCTCTATGAGTGTGGTGAAATGTTTTTTGTTTTTGTTTTCGGGAGAGGTGTAAACATCGTTGTGTATACCTAATATGTTTTGTAGGTTCAGCGAGTACACGGAAAATGTGCTGTTTTGAACCATGTGTATAGTCACTTTTTGTGTTATGTTGTTGTAACTGCAATTTACAACAATTGTTGCAATTTCACATTATTTTCTTTCGCGACCGCCCGTATTCTTTTGTTGATTGTCCGAATAAAAATGTCAGGGGTGTCGTAGTAACCCGCATCGATGTGCACAGCGTAAGTCGCACTGCCGAGGGTGACCCCTAGCCACGTATTTTCGCTGGTGATGTTATACCAACTGTGACTGTACTGCATTTCAACCAGACCGCATTCCCATTGACCTGATAGACTTACACGTTGCGGCAAGGCCGTGATATAGTGGGTCAACGTGTTGTCGGGGTGCAAGTCCTATGACGCGTTGCTCGGTTGTGTGAGGTAGAAACCGTTTTCAGACATGTCGATCTCATTTCATCGACGGGTTCGGCAACAGGTATCCAAGGCAACTGCTCAATAACGCCGTCCACAGATTAGAGTTAGCGCCGGTCTTAGTCAGGTTGTAAATACTGACCACTATTACAGTGTACAGCACGGCGACTTGACAAAAGAAGACGATTTCCGCTTTGGGACACGAATTTCCAAACATCACCCAACGTTTGCTGGTACTTCCGGTATCTTCCACGATGTCTTCGACGATGTCTGTCGTAACGCGCATAGCAACAATGGCCGTACGAGCGACGTCCGTCACCCTTTATACGCTACCAATGACGACTTGTCCACCCAGCTGTTAAACGACTCGGGATAGCCTAACCATTTGATTAGGACCTGTGTCCTTCTCCCACGCTTGCGCTGTTGCTACACTTTCTCGATACGATACACTTTGTCTTTGGTTACTACCACTTTCTGGAGTTCTTGTTCGTAAAACGTACCCTCTATCCGCGAGCCTTGGTCGTCGATCAAACGATACACCGGTGGATCCGTACGATGCAATGACTTAACAGTAAATATCTCGTCACTCCAGTTGGGTAACCTTTCTTGAATTGCCTCTTGGCTTTACTGATACGAACGCGATCGTTGACTTTTAAACCAGGTTCAATTGTGCGGGTTCTTTCGTTTCCGTACAATCGCTGCCACACCTCTTCTTGGTTGATGACGTTCACTTCCACGGTGACATACCAATACTTCGGTGATAACTGGCGTTGTACGAATCCACGAGATGTTGTAGCACGTCTAGGTACTTCAACGTCTGATATTTCGTGAAATATCTCCACATTCGGGTCTTCAGAGTACGATTAAATCGTTCAACGATGCAAGCTTTGGTCTCTTCGTTGTGTGTAGTGAAATGATGGATGCATTTTTCTTTCAAAAAATCTTGCAATTGTCTATTCAGAAACTCTTTTCCTTTGTCCGTCTGCATTTTCTGTGGTCCATCGTTGTTCCTTAGCAGGCGACGAAATGCCGCCGTGAGTGAGGACGCCGACTTGTTGTTCAAAGGAACAGACCAGGCTTGTTTCGAGAACACGTCAATGACGGTAAGAAGAAAGGTGTGGCCGTCGTTGTACCGTTTCAAACGCGACATGTCGACTAGATCGGCTTGCCATTGGTGATTTATTCCACCAACAACAACACGACGACGTCTGAAACGATATATCACAGGTTAATGAAGAGTGTACGTGTCTTGTTCCGACAACCATCGCTTCACCTCTTTCCCCGACGCCCCCAGGGCGGAGTGGGAAGCACGACGCAAACTATCGAATCCCCCATAGCTCCCGGTTTGCTTCGGGTCGTAGTAAATGCTATTTAAAATACGGCAATCTGAAAGTGTCTTGTTATCTACGCGACCAGCCATGACGTAATAACACCGTAGTGTAGTGCGCGATTGTTTAATACGGATCCCATCTCGCTCTTTTGAGTGATTTTGTCTCATACCAGTCATATGTTTCTTCAGTGATACGTTTCTCGAGTTGGTGCAGTAACAATTTTCTATATCTGAATGTTTCCAAAACCAAAGAAATGTGCATTGACTTCCGTCGAAATAGAACTGTCAATAGTCCTATTGTCATCAACGGTGAACCTGTGGAACAGGTTGATTCTTTCAAGTACCTCGGTGTTATCTTAGATGAAAAATTGTCATTTACAAATCATGTTACAGCCGTGCAGAAAAAGTCTTAGCAGCGACTGCACGTTCTTCGAAAGTTACGAGCTTTCTACGTTGATCCACTACTTCTTCTACGTCTTTACCGTAGCATAATTGAACCTCTCATAACCTACTGCAGCATTTGTTACTACCCTGCTCTTTCGGTGAAAAACCGTAACAGGCTTCTGAAAATCTCACACGTTTCCGCCAAGATCATTGGCTTGCCTACACCAATGCTCTCCGAAATAATTGACCATGCAATTTTGAAGAAAGCTCGTGCTGTCGCTACTGAGTCTGATCACCCGCTCTCTACGTTCTTCCATCTACTTCCGTCTCGAAGGAGATACCGTTGTATAAAATGTAAAACATCTCGCTATAGCAGGAGTTTTGTGCCTGTGGCCATTAGAATGTTGAATGCTAAATGATTCATATTGCTGTCAACCGGTTGAACTGTTCTTATAGTGGATACATCTGGAATTCACTTGCATTTTGTTGTGACCATCCCACATATTGTAGATCATGAGTTGTACAATGCATATCCTTTTTAAGGACAATAAAGTGATTGATTGATTGATCGCATGTGTTGCAAAGGGTTGGTGATGGTGGAGGAGACGCGAGATATGGGCGACGACGATGATGAAGGACGTCTACCACTGTTGCCCGCGATGGGAGTGGAAGTGGGGGTGGTTTCTTTTGAAGCGCCGCCGGCGACGGAGGAAGTTGTCGTCTGTATGTTACTCCAACGTTCCGGGTTACCGACTAAATCTATGGGTGCGTTCACGTCTTTGAGACCTCGAGCGAACATTTTCCAACCCACCGGTTGAAACGACTTCCGTTTTATCAGAGCGTCGTTCACGAGATCAACGATGTTACTTCCGGGCACCGGCACATTTCTATATACCATCTCTCCACGATCGTTCCAACTCACGGTACCTTTTATTTTATCGAGGAGACGACGTGCTTTTGGCTTCAAGCTTTTTGGTACACTATCTATGATTTCGTTTTCCACACCAGGTTCTGCCCTCGTTTCTTTGACTACTTCGTCTTCTTTTACGGGTGCTTTGTCAATAGTCACACGCACGGGTTGTTGACTAGACTTGATAGAAAATACATTATAACGCATTAACACCTGGTTATACAAAACGACTTTCTCTCTGTCACTTAAGTCACCGCGGTCTAGAATGGATCTCATTTCTTCGTCGAGACGTCGCATAATATTTCCAATAGGATTGGTGGAAAGTGACTGCGGTGGAACGGACTCCAAAATACGGGGATCGACCAGCGCCATTTTCTTTGCGTATTCCATAGCGGCCAGAATCCTTACGACTGAAGCAAGCTAATAACCAATGGACCGAGAAGTGACTTGGTTAACGGAGTTAACAACGCCCCAACGAAACCACCTTTCTGTAGAATACGTTTCCTCACATGTAAAGCAGTCTTCCTTTTTACAAAAGCTCGCAGGTCTTTCTTGTACCGACGCAGTCTCCCCTTCTGACTGTTCTTCAGTGGTACGTTCCCTTTTAAGATGTTGTGTGCAAACTCTCACAAACTTTGGACCAGACCTCCGTTCCCCTTCTCAATGATGGCCCTAAATAATGCAGGGTCAGTCCTAGCCAGGAGACAAAGGCACAGTACGTTTCTCTTCAGTAGGGACGACATATTGAATGATGGACGTGACTACGGCGTGGTTCTATTTATATATTGGGAATGTAAGCACACTGATACGTTCCAGAGTCAGGTATGATGTTACTGCGCAGGCGCAAGTGTTCCGGTGTGGACTGTTTCAAGTCGACGAATAGGTAGCCGTGAGGTACCGACGTTGCGTCTCTGAATGCCTCTTGCATGTATTTTACACGACCCGGAAACATCTGTTTCGCTAAATTGACTACTTGTGTGTTGTCTCGAGGATTCTTGAAAAGAACCATGTATTGTGCGTTTAGACTGATGGTCCGACTCTCTTTCCCTTTTGGAAATACATTTTGCACCAAATATATAACCGACGTGTTGCAATGGTGACTGTTCTTCGTGAACAGGTTTGTCACCCTCTCGTCCGTTTCCGACATGAGATCGTCGATGACCACCAAGTTTCTATTGTTAGGATCGAAAGACGACAAGTCGGGAAGACCCTCGACGCATTCTAAGTTCGGATGTATGGTAGAGAGGGTGGAATACAATGGCTGCCATTCTCCGTAACACCACGTGATCTTTTCGGGTGGTAAATTTGCCAGTGTGTGGGAGTGACGTAACAAAGATACAACAAAGGTTGTCTTACCACAACCTGTCGGTCCGGCGACGATGCTGGTAAACGGGTGAACTAACCTGGTGTCCATACGTTAACCAACTGACCAATGGGACCAGGGTAGACGGCACTTATACTTGTACTTATACTGAGAGAGAACACAACCAACCAATAAGGTTTGCACATATTTTATTAAAGCAGAACACAACACAATACATGTATTTACAGGTGATTCTCAAAGCAGCTAACTAACCTAACGTTAAACATTATGTCTCCAACGCTCTGACAACACGTGCATTTATTTACAGTTCATCTTCTAAAGCAGCAAGTACCATACGTTTAACATTATTTCGCCATCGCGCTGAAGGAGACTCCTCCTCCAACCAACTCTTGATGGCATTCAACTGTTCGGGTGCCACGTCGGATTGTCTAAGATCTACCTCAGGTAAAAGGGTCAACCAGTCCCTAATGACTGCAGTGGAGTTAACTTTGTCCACAGCCTCGTCAAAGTGCATGTCAATTAAAATGTCATCAGGCAAGAGACAATCGTGTTGGAGTTGACTAGGGTGGTCTATCTCGCATGTTATATTACATTATGCACTGTTTTTTTTCATCCAACTCGATAGAATGTTACAATAAAACGGTGCGCTTATACCAGAAATAGCATTATTGTAACAATGTATCGTCGTGTCACCGAGCATATTTGTCGAGTTGTGATTGGTTGTAACGTTTCGAACCACCCACGGGACCCAAGCATACTCTTGTGAACGTATAATAGACGGCCGTTTTTCGAGGTTGTCATATGTTCTAGGTCTACGACACGAAATAGTTATGGGTAACGTCATCATGAACACCGATCATATACATGACTAGGTCAGCTACGAGCACACACCCGAGAACAACAAGCGAAAACACCCGGCGTGGAACTACTCATCCACCAAGCGACTGTCTTCATTGGTGGACACACCACAGAATCCCATGGGAGAGACACGTGACATCTTAATGTTGTCCACCCAGACATTTCGCGAGAGGCAGCACCCACAATCATACTTGCGACATTTCGTACTTATTATCAACACACTTCGATAGGTAAATTGTACCAAGCTACTACAGAGAATAGAACCTCGCACATGTATATATCGTGCTATGATTAACCTCCGTGGTTAGGACAACAAGCATGTCTGCGTTGACGGTACATTCTAAATGTATTATTGTGTTTTACTAGAATAAATGTACAAACCGTATTGCTGGTTCTTTCTCATGGTATTACTTGCGTTCACCCAGGTCCCCGTTGTGTCATGTTCTCGAGCTTATTACACAAATAACTATTAACTTCGTTGTCATGCCATCACCCATTATGTCACGTGACAACTTTCGTAGTCTATCCTTGTAAGGAATGCTTTATTTTCTAAGTCTCCTAAAATAAAACATGACATTTGCACTTATACACACGAGGCTAGGACAGTTTTATGTCATGTGCACACCATAACTTCCGCTAAAATGACGTTTCCTACCACGTGCAAAACACAACTTCCGTAAAAATGGCGGGGCAGACCAGTACCATAACACAATTTCTTGTAAAATTAGACCTTCGACCATAGTCATAACGTTAAAACTGGTTCCATTTAAAGTTTTATCGCGATAACCTTGACAAGTTTTCTTATTTGCCTGAGTCAGTGTGCTATCTACATAGCATTTCGTAACGTTTCACCGTGTCATTGCGTTAGACATGTGGTGTTTTAACAAATTTAACTAAGTTAGTTTTGTAATTTGTAGTAAATAGAATATTTTTCTATTATACGTCATAACTTTGTCAAGTTATTTCATATTTTACTAACTCGGGGTGGCGACTTTTGTACCATTTCACAATTTTTCAACGCATCACCGCGATGACTTTCATTTTCACGTATTTTTAGTGTTTACCCGCTATAACTTTGGCAAGTTTCTCATATTCTGCTAAGTCGGTTTGCTAACCACGTTTCACCGTGTAATTGTGTTACACAGGTAGTGTTTTTACTAATTTAACTAACTTATTCTTGTAACGTGTAGTAAAATGGAATATTTTTCTGTTTCAACACCATAACTTTGTCAAGTTTTTCATATTTTACCAAACCGGTGCAGCAACTTTGTATCATTTCACAACTTTTTCAGCGTTTCACCGCCATCACTTTGTCAATTTGACTTATTTTTAGGGTTTACATACCATAACTTTGTCAAGTTTGTCATATTTTACTCACACGGTGCACCAACTTTATACCATTTCACATATTGTTAGCGTTTCACCGCCATGACTTTGTCAATTTTATGTATTTTTAGTGTTTACATGCTATAACTTGTCGTTGCCCAATCCATACACACGAGACTAGGACAGTTTTATGTCATGCGCAGACCATAACTTCCATTAAAATGACGACGCTTCCTACGACGTGCAAAACACAACTTCCGTAAAAATGTCGGGTCACATCAGGACCATAACACAATTTCTTGCAAAATTACACATTCAATCATAGTGATAACGTTAAAAACTAGTGCCATTTAAAGTTTCCACGCAATAACCCTGCCAACTTTTCTTATTTCACTGAGCCAGTGTGCTCACCTCGTTCCATTTCGTAACGCTTCACCGTTTCATTGCGTTACACAGGTGGTGTTTCCACAAATTTAACTAAGTTATACTTGTAACTTGTAGTAAAATAGTATAGTTTTCTATTCTATGCCATAACTTTGTCATGTTTTTCATATTTACATCGTTTCACCGCCATCACTTTGTCAATTTTACGTGTTTTTAGTGTTTACGTGCCATAACTTTGTCATGTTTTTCATATTTTACTAACTCGGTGTTCCAACGTTGTACCACTTTACAACTTTTTTCAGCGGTTCACGGCCATCACTTTGTCAATTTTACGTGTTTTTAGTGTTAACATGCCATAACTTTGTCATGTTTTTCATATTTTACTAACTTCATGTGCCAACTTTGTACTATTTCGCAATTTGTTCAGCGTTTCACCGCCATCATTTTGACAATTTTACGTGTTTATATGCCATAACTTTGTCATGTTTTTCATATTTTACTATATTGCAACATTGTATCGAGTTGGATGAAAAAACAGTGGAGTCATAGCGTAAAATATTAAGTCACGTGATCGATTAGCCAAATACGTATCCGGCAGACGACTCCACCTGTTCTTTCACCAAGTCTATGATTCGTCATCTATCCGCGAGGGGACGCTACATAACCCCTAACGCCATTTTAACGTCATTTAAAAAAATAAAACGCACGAATTTTGACACTGCTAGTTCGTGACTTGTCCACCAGGCGGCGCCACGAGTGCATGATGTACCCGCCAGATGGCGCCACTAGTACACGCCTTATCCGCCAGAGGGCGACACTTGACCAGTGGAATTACACCGGTGGAATTACACCGGTGGAATTACACCGGTGGAATTACACAGGTGGAGTTACACCGGTGGAATTACACCGGTGGAATTTCACCGCGCCGCGCTAAGCATGCCTTGATAGGACCTTACTATACTACTTTCCCCTCCAACACTAACATTCGCCATCATTCCGGTATGTAGGGCCTCGATCATTGTTTTGAACTTCTCTGGGCAGCCATACTTCCTCAGTAGCTGCCATAGCCCGGTCCTCCCAACTGTATCGAACGCCTTACTGAAGTCGACAAATACCATGTACAGTGGACGGTCCTGTTCAATGCACTTTTCTTGTAGTTGTCGGAGACAAAATATCATATCCACGGTGCTCCGGTTACCTCTGAAGCCATAACACACACACACACACACACACACACACACACACACACACACACACACACACACACACACACACACACACACACACACACACACACACACACACACATATATATATATATATATATATATATATATGCGAAATTCTAGTACTAGAATAATATTTATGTAGATGCTAGGAAGAAATGGGTCTCCCTTACGGAAAATGACTGGTCCCGCCAGAGCATGCTGGGCAAGTCAGCTGTGCTGGTTTATTTCGGGTTTGCGCTGCCAGCGAGGACGGACCAGTTGTATTGATTTGAGGAATATTTGGAACCTCCACCTCCCCTCCGCCTCCTCTTTGACTTATGTGATGCACTCTCTGTATTGTATGGTTAAGCCTGTTCTAGGATTCATCGTGTGTTATACTTAGAATGTGTCTTTCATTCCAGATTTAGGAAGTCAGATTACTTTAACAGCGCGATAATCTGTTTGTCTTGTCGCTGATATTAACTTTAGTCATATTTGTTCTGATCGCTAGATGGCGATGGATGATTAGTATGTGCTCGCTAGATGGCGACAGCTATATGTACTTTGCGGGCGGTTGGCCCTTCACTTTTGTTGCTTATAAATAAGAATATTAGCAATGCTGGCTTTTATTATAATGTATGTATGCTATAATTGTGATTATACTGCAGTACGTTGAGGTGAACAGGCAATAAAATTTGCCCTTTTACAGACTACAACTGTTGTCCAATATTTATATTGTTGCACCAAACAAGCTACGACCACACATAGGCAACCAGTGAACTTACTTTATGGTAGGATACATAAATGTATATATATATATATATATATATATATACATATATATATATATATATATATATATATATATTTATATATATATATATATATATATATATATATATATATATATATATATATATATATATATATATATATATATATATATATATATATATATATATATATATATCGCTGACTTTCAGTGTGCAGACGTATCAATGATAAAACAAGTTCAGCAGCGCCCTGTAGTGGTCAAGCCGCGATCGTTCTGGTTGAATACTCACCAACGAAGGACATGAAACATATGTCAAATTTCAGTAAACGTCCATTAACCAGTCTTGCACCAGGAGATGAGCAGAGCGTTCACATCAAGGATAAATATCCTAATAATCACATATATAAGCAGGTAAAAATACAAATGAAGCAATCGTCCGTGGCAGCACAAAGAGCGTTTCGGTTCATTTAGCTCTGGTTTAGATAACGATGGACATTTTGTGTTCCAATAACATTAACAGGAGCATGGATGAATACTTCCCAAAATGTTCTAATATACAGGTACGTCAGGGGGTGACCTGCAAAGCTCTTTGAATACTTGTAAGAAATTAATATGGTCCACATAATGATTAATTCGAACGTTGAACATTTCATCCAGCGTGCCGTGACAAACCTGATTTTATTCTGTGTTGATTATTATGTATGCACCATTGCACTTTGAAATGCAAGACAGCGAACTCGATCGACTGCTACCTACGAGTGAAGACGAAATAAAGAACATCATCAGATTGTGCCCTCCAAAGACATGCAGCCTGGACTCTTGCCCGCCTGATCTGTTGAAGAAAACAGTAGCTGTACACGTTCCTTATCTGGTGGCAATAGTGAAAAACAGCTTTAAGCAAGGACTCTTTCCGGTCACTTTGAGAACAGCAATAGTAAAACCGCTTCTGAAATCCGACACTCTCGACAAAGACCTGTTAAAGAATTACAGCCCAGTGTCAAACATAGCATTCGTCGGCAAAGTCTTGGTGAAAGTCGCAGTTCGTCGTGTGCTTGATCATCTCACTTTGAATGGGCTGCATGAAGAATACCAATCAGCATATAAGATGCTTCACAGTACAGAAACTGCTCTACTGCGTGTTCAGCATGACATTGCTAGTGAACTCGACAAGAATCATGCAAGTAGTATAGGTGTGCTTTTGTGGTGCCATGGTCCGCCATTTTGTTTCCAGTCACGTGACTTCCGGTCACTTGACATCTGGTCATTTCTACTTCCGGTTTAGTTTCCCGATCGCTGATTGGTTTATGACTACGTCCGGTTTACCTTGTTGGACGTTGATTGGTTGTTGTATTTCTACTCTACTCCCGGTTTATTTTCCCGACCGGTGATTGGTTTAGGACTACATCCGGTTTACCTTTTTGGTTGTTGATTGGTTGTCGGAGATAAGTTGACTTCCGGTCGTTTCTACCCTGGTTTAGTTTCTCGATTGTTGATTGGTTTATCACTACGTCCGGTTAAACGTGTTGGTCGTTGATTGGTTGTCGAAGATCGCTTCCTCGAAAACTATTTCCTGTTGTATTGTTCTGGTATGCATAGCTAGCCACTGTTTTGTTCCGGTCGCGTGACTTCCGCTTCCGCTCGAGGAAATTCATTCGTTCATTCGTATTGTGTGATGACGTCGCGTGACTAACCGTGTGCTCGTCGTACGCATGTAAGCGTGTGTTTACGACGGGGTAGTGTAAGTGTGTGTGTGTGTGTGTATGTGTGTTTGCGTGCGCGTGTGAGTGTGTGCAATTTGATAACCTAAACGATAATCACGATAAACACAGTTTTGTTCGTGTATGTGTAAGCCTTCGATTTGTTTTTGGTCTAGAATATGTTTGCGTGAGTGTGTATGCAACTATATAGGAAATGAAAACGAAACAAACGAGAATCAACGATTGCACACAACCTTTATTTCGATAGTACACGTGGTACAGCATATGGTGATTTTGTGAAATGGAGGTTTGCGGATGACTTAGCAGCGCTCCAGTGACTCATTGATGTAGAATGACGACTTACGGGTGAATCAACACCTCTCCAGTGGTCCGAGCTTACGGATGACTTAACACCGCTCCAGTGGCTCATTGATATATAATGACGACTTACGAGTGAGTCAACACCTCTCCAGCGGTCCGAGCTTACGGGTGAATGAACACCGCGCCAGTGGCTCCAGTAATGAATGAGAAATTGGTTTGTGGATGAGTCACCACCGCCCCATCGGCTCTGTTCTGTGAAATGCTGATGAAGCTGATGATGGTGGTATACCGAAATATATGTGCAATCGGCGCCAAAGGGAGATACAATCAATTGCCGAATTAGTTCCAAACAAGTTCGTAATGTCTTCTCGCATACATTATGACGTAATCTGGGTGAGTGTTACATTTGCCAGCTCTCAAACATTTAGCCAGTCGAATACGCGGCAATCGTTAGCGACTATATCTTTGCCAAACAAGTTAGCGAACATTTTCATGGGTACATTACGACAGCGAAATAGTAAATAAGCGACACAATATTGTCCGCATACATTAGAAAGAGGACTTTGAAGTGTCGTGTTGTTGTAAGTCCACTCCACACAGCAATTGTTCAGAAACGTGCGAAACGTTGTGTGTAGTGGTGGTAGACCATACGAGTCGAAGTATTCGCCGTGGTCGCCGTCGATGTAGATGACGATCAAGTGTTGACCAGGTTTATCGGCAACGTGGGTGTTGCAAACGAACGCTGTTGGACAAGCACCAACGATTCTCGTTGGAAGTTCGTCTTTGGCGACAACACCACGAACGACGTCCTTGGTTCGTGAGTCGAGCGCCAACATACGCTCGATCTGCTTCGTGTCCATCAGTAGTCGAATATGACGTTTCTGTTCTTGTCGATTTCCAACACTGCCTCGAACTCACCGTACGCAACAACATTCACCGTTTCAGAGAGTGCCGATGCGAAGTGAATTTCGACACGCAAGTTACCCTTCTTCACCAGGTGGAAACACGACCCATCGCAGGCGTCAGGGGTCAGATCAAACCCGAAGAAGTCTGTGCGGATCAGATCAATTCCTTCGTCTTGCGACACTTTGCCAGTGGAGCAGAACAGGTTCATGTAACTGCGAACGTGACGACCCTCAGCAAAGTTCGGCTGGAGCGGTTTTCCTGGCACCTGTCGACCGTCCACGTAGACGGCAAGGAAGTTAATGTCGTTGTGCTTCGCGTGGAACGGGTTTTTAGAATACGACCCGTTGAAAGCATCGTTGTCGGTGCAGCCAGCACAAGACAAGGCGTTTCGGGAGTGTGCCCAGGAAGAGATTTTCGTGGGTGTGTGACAAGGCTCCTTGTGGAATTGTGTAGACTTTGCAGTCGACCGGTCGGATTGAATACTTGGCTGTGCCTTTGTCGAGTGCCTTGATGTGGGCCATTTGCACAGCCGTGCTCAGTGCGGCCTTTCTCGCGAATACACTGGCTTCGATGATGTTTACCTTGTAGTCGTGGTTTGCGCCACCCGCCATCAACGCGAAAGCATCCTTGCTACGCACTAGCCGGATCTTGACGTCGACTCCGTTGAGTAGGAAACGATCCTGCAGAAACATGTCGACGTGCAGTCGCCCCATCATTTCAACCACGTGACTTTGTGTCGTGTAATTTCGTCGGTTTTTAAAACCAACATTTGCCGTATCGTCATCGGTTAGTGCGACGCTGTCCATCCGTCCGACTGTGTCCTTGTACCACAGCTGGCTGGTCAGCTGTGTCTCCTTGGCGTCAGCACCGTAGCTCAATGCTGTTTCGATGTAGGCGCGATACGGATACGTGTTGGTCGACGGTGTCACGAGTGTGTCGTTCAAGTACATGTCGACTTGGCTGAACAACGAATGCACCCAGTTGTTCACCGGACCGACTGCGCTGTCTGTGTCGAGGTTCGAGCCGTCTGCTTTGGTCACCTTCGCTCGCACGAAGAGGTAGGTGTTGGTTAAATCCATGTAGGCGTCTCCGGATCCTGGTAGTAGAAATTCGATGGGACCTCCCGAATCGAGTGACGCCGTTGGTTGGTGTTCCACCCATTGTCCGCTTTCGATGCTGGTTACGGTCGGTGGCACGCTAAAGATATCCAGCTCGCTCTTCACACCTTCGCAAGATTGTCGATGTACGAAAGCCATGTTAACTGTCGAAAACGTCGCGTGGTGTCTGTCCTTTACGACGTCGTTTTACAACACTGGTCGGTCGTGTCGTGGCTGCGCGTTTTATAGGTCGTCGTTGTCGTTTCTTTGACTGTGTTCGCACACCAGGGGGTCCGGCGGTCGTCACTAGACTACGTAGCAAGTCCTTACCGGCGTTGGTTACGCGTCTTTTAGCCGCTTGTTTGATGTTCTGTCCAGTCATTACGTCATCAGCAATTTGCATTCCCGTTCTCAGAGCCCGCTTACCTACAGCTACCGCACCTCGTCTGATGAGCGGCGCGACGCTACGCAGTAAACCACCAAGCAATCTCCCTAGCCCATGTCCTCTCTGTACTTTAGCACCAACAAAGTATGGTAGTGCCCCACCCACCTGTCTAGTGAAATAATCGTTGTAGTTCATTTTCAAAAGACGCTATTCTTACGACGTCGAAAATGAAGTGTCACCGTCACTTTTCCCCGCTCGATTGGTACGGAACGCCCAGTGTCGTCTCTTGTATCAACCTCAACGGTCCCAAACGCCTTCGTCATTAAGCGCACGTAGTGGATGTGGTCGAACTGCTTCGAAACCATATCTCCATGCGTACCTGTAATCGGAACAATCATCAGCAGAGGCACGAATCTGTTTCCGACTATGCGTGGCTCCACAACACTCGAATACACGTAGAGCGACTCCATACCTTGTTTTATATCCACCACGGAGGACCCTTCGAACAGTTTTAGGGAGTAGTTCCCAACCGGACTTGTGAGGATTTTCCCGGAAACCAGAGTATGTGTCCCATGACCCCTGTTAGGGTCAACCTAGCATTAGGTGTTAAGAAAACCGTGGCTTTTTGAATGACGCTGCTGTAAGTAAGTCTTGCTCCTTTCTTCCTAGAACTCGCTCGAGGTATCATCAACTTTTTAGCGATAGCCCCGATGAGTAATTCAGGGTGATCGTAATACCCAGCGTCGATATACGTCAGAGAGGCGTTACCACGGGCACCGTGTTCGCTCACTATACCGGGTGCAGGTTGGATCTCCATTACACCGTCTTCTTTTGTTACGTTGAACCAGTTATGTGGGTAGTTTATTTCCGCTAGCCCACATTCCCACTCACCATGCAGATTTACGTGTCGTGGTAGCGTAGTGACGAAATTGGTCAACGTGTTGTTGGGGTGTAGGTGCATTGAGGCGTTACTGGGGAGAACCAGATAAAAATCAGACGTCATCGTTCTTTTTCAAAGACGGGTTGGGTAACAGATAACCTAACGAACTACTCAACAACGCGGTCCACAAGTTAGAGTCAGTGTGACCGAACGTCAAATTGTATATACTTACAACGATAACAGTATACAAAACGAAAACTTGGCACAAGAACACTATTTCCGATTTAGGACAATCAGTACAAAAGAGATGCCAACGTGACGTAGTGCTTGTGGTATCGTCTTCACGTCCGTCTGTTGTGTCCTCCTCGATATCGTTGAACGTTGTCTTTGACGTCATCTCCCGACTGTGGACTCCGGATCGTGGACCTATCTTTTATACAATTCTCTTCTACACTTGTTTAAATAAACTTTCATTAAACATGAAACATTATTAAAAGAACCGTGTCACTTGTCTTTGTACCTAACAAGCGCTTTGGCGTCTACCCAACTATTGAACGATGGTGGGTAACCGAACCACTTCACCAAGACCTCCATACGCTTACCCACCTTTCTTCGCCGCAGAACCGTTTCGATACGATACAGTTTATCGTTTGATACTGAAACTTTTTGTAGCTCCGGTTCGTAGAACGACCCGTCGAGCAGCTCTCCGTGGTCGTCAACCAATCTGTATACGGGTGGGTCAGAGCGATGACTGGAGTTGACAGTGAACAATTCTTCGGTCCAGTTAGCCATGTACCCCTTTTTGAACTGTCGCTTTGCTTTGCTTATTCGCACACGATCACCAACCACAAACTTTGGCTTACCTCCACCATCGCGACCATACAGACGCTGCCACACAGCCTCCTGGTTCGTCTCGTTCACCATCGATGGTGCCATACCTAAGCTTCGGTGGTAAGTGTTGTTGTACGACCACACGAAATCACGCAACTTCTCTAGGTATCTCACAGTCTGGTGTTTGGTAAAGTACCGCCACATGCGTGTCTTTAGCGTTCGATTGAACCTTTCGACAATACTCGCCTTTGTTTCCTCGTTGTGTGTCGAGAAGTGGTGGACGCCGTTCTCCTTCAACAATGCTTGGAAAGAACGATTTCGAAATTCCAGTCCTTTGTCGGTTTACAACGTCATGGGTTTGACACCGGACAACAATTCTGTAAACGCCGCCACCAACGACGACGCTGATTAGTTCTTCAGCGGGATGCACCACGCCCATTTTGAAAACACATCGATCACGGTTAGCAAGAACGTAATTCCGTCGTTATCTTTTTTCAAGTTTGATACGTCGACGAGATCGGCTTGCCACTGTTGATGCATTCCTCCCACTACGACACAACGCCGTTTGAATGTTGTACGTACCGGTTTGTGAAGTGTGTACGTGTCCTGTTCCGACAGCCATTTCTTGACGAACCGTTCCGACGTACGCGATGCACGTTTAAGCGCTCGGACACCGCCGTAACTACCTACGCGTTTGGCATCGAAGTAGCGACGTCTAAGTAACTCCGATTTCTTGGTTGTTCGGCGGCGCCCCATGTCCCGTTGGTGGTGTTGTTGTTGGTGCTGTTGTTGCCTTCCACGACGAGACCGCCACCACACCAGGCCAACGGCAAGCTAAGACGATGTCTTAAAACAAACACGGTTACATAGAATACGAGACATAGGATTACTCCTACCACGACGGTAATCGATCGACACCCAACGGCGGTCATGACGCGACTGTGTCACAGATGCGACACCAATCCCGCTTAATAGGATTCTCATGCGTCGGACGGTGGCGCTTCACGACGATGACTTCCGGTTGTCGGTGAGCGATTCGCCACACGTCTAACACGATCGCTCCAACGCGGTGACGACCCGGGGGATGTCTGCTGTATGTACTGCCTACGATCGACGTTACCCACCAATTCCATCGGAAGATTGATGTGTTTGAGGTGTTTCGCGAACGGACGCCACCCTACAGGATCACTCTGTTTCCGTTTTCGCAAAACATCGTTAACAAGATCCATCATGTTACTTCCGGGTATCGCAGACCCTTCGATCATCAACTCACCTCGGTCATTCCATTGAGTACTTGGATCGTTTCTGAGACGTTTCATTAAACGAAGAGCCTTGATTTTCAAAGTTTTGGGGACACTCTCCACAATTTCAGCGTCTGTCCCAATAGCCGCTAGGGGCTCTGCTGCTGCTGCTGCTGTTGCTGTTCCACCGTCTCGTGTTGCTGCTGCTGCTGTTGCTGCTGCTGCTGCTGCTGCTGCTGCTGCTGCTGCTGCTGCTGCTGCTGCTCCATCGTCGTTCACCACAACGACCCGCGTCGGTTGTTTAACACGCTTGTTGGCCATGGTGTTATAACGCAACAAGATCTGATTGTACAGCTTTACCTTGTCGCCTTCGTCTAGATCCGTTCTGTCGAGGACTGAACTCATCTCGCCATCGAGTCCTCGCAAGACTCTATCCAACGTGTTCGTTGGAGGAGGAGGAGGAGGTCGAAGGGACTCCAACAATCGAGGATCCACCAACGCCATTTTCCTAGTGTGTTCCATCTACCCTAGCACGTTTCTTAGCAACGGGATGAGTATAGATCCAGCCAACGGAGCCAACAGAGCCGATAGGAAACCGCCGGTTTGTAAGACTTTTCTCTTTCTTACAGTGCTCACCTTCTTAGACGCCAAAGTACGCAGGTGCTTTTTGTATTTTCGTAGTTTAGACGTCTCCTTTGGTGTCAAAGAAACGTTACCTCTTAGAATGTTCCACGCACACTCACAAATACTGCATATAAGATCGCTGTCGGAATGTACCAGGATGGCTTTTCGAAGTTTTCGGTTCTTGATTCGCTGCAATAACTCTAGACAAAATGCGTGTCTCTTCATGCGTGACGACATTCTTTAATGACGATTTCGGTGAGATGTCTCTTCTTTTATATTTTTTACCTACGCTAGCCAGAGTCCTACAAAGATGCGTGCTACGTTTTCGGTAGGTAAACATACTGAACACCGTCGTCTGGAAAGATAGACGTGCGCAAACGAAGTTGTGCTGGTGTTTCTTGTTTAAGATCAATCACCAGGTATCCGTACGGTACCTTTGTCGCGTTTTCGAAAGACTCTTGTACGAATTTCACCTTACCCGGATACATCTGCTTGGCCAAGTGCGATATTTGAGATGTGTCAAGAGGGTTTTTGAAAAGTACCATGTATTGTGCATTAAGACTAATGGTGCGGCTTTCTTTGTTTTTTGGAAATAGATTTTGAACCAGGTACAGGACGGATGTGTTAGCGTGATGACTTTTTTTCGTGAATAAAGTTGTGACCCTGGCATCGGTTTCTGCCATCAGATCGTTAATGATCACGATGTTGTTTGTTGAGGGATCGCATATGGACGACTCGGGAAGTCCTTCTTCAAACAACACGTTGGGTACCTGTTGTGTTAGAGTCTCGTAGGCGGGTTGCCATTGGCCATAGCACCACGTTATCTTATCTGGCGGTGGGTCGATCAAAGAGGACGCGTAGCGTAGCATACGTGCAACAAAGGTGGTCTTACCGCATCCGGTAGGTCCGGCTACGATATAGGTGAAGGGGTGTTTCCAGCGTGGATCCATCGTGATGATTGAACACGCCTCTACGAAACACACCCTTTTCACACATCCAACGGCGCTGTGGTAAGGCCGTCGGCGAGCACCTCGCGTTTTGCGTAGAAATAGGTGAGCGCCGCCCTCTCTTGTATGTACGTCAACACAGAAGATTTGATCACTCGAAAACCTCGGTTCCAACCACAACCACTCCTCTGATTGGTCAGCACGTTGAGGAACGTGTCCTTGTTGATCTCGTTGTGACGCTTGCTCAACCCCTTTGTGCTGTACTTGTCCGCAGATCCAAAGCAGTAATAGGTCTTACTGCAGAGTCCAACGAAACCGCTTCCGTGCCATTCTACCTTAAACAGACCGGGGGTTCTTTTGTCGTATGCCTTGCGTGCTAGGCAGCACGGTGCGGAAGTGTTCCACGGGCGATTGTCGAGTCGACAGCGTACGTAGTCGGCGTTGTGGTCGGCGCAACTTTCAGCCGGCAACCACTCCCAACGGTGTCGAAAGTAATGGGACCTCTTTTCTTCGGATACGAGGTCATCCAGGCTGTTACCCGCTAAGGCGATGTAGGCTGAGTCCGTGTCCATTTCGCAATACTGGTACAGAGGTCGCTCGATGTACTTGATAGACAAAGAAACCTATGTGATGAGGGAGTGAGTATTTGATCACTTTCTTTTCCAGCTCGATCTCGTAGGCATTGTCGGCGACGACGTCAAGTTGGTGGAAACGTCGGTTGTTGATAATCATCGATGCTCCGACGTCTGTACAATACTGGACGTCTCTGTGTCTATCAACGTCTGTCACCGTCTTGCCGTATCCAGAATTCCCTATCAATTTCATCGTGTCTGCTATGATTGTTTTATTGGGATCGGAGTCTCCCTCACGACGCGCTGTTGATACAGACTCACCGAAGCGACGAAAGCAATGGTTTGGTTGAAACTCGATGATCTTATACACGTGCTCAACTACCAGGCCGTGGGTGAGGTACCACTGTAGGAGCGGTGTGGCAAGAAGTAACTTCTCACCGTGATAACTTCCTACAAGCATACGTCTCGGGGTCGACATGATATCGTTGTTTCTGGCGTACTGACGCATGAAGGGTCCGATGTCGTCTCGTGATACGGTGGTGTTTTTGAATACCGGTAGCATTTCGGCGAAGTGTTGGCGTAGGTTCTCTGGAACGCGGATGTCGCACTCAACCAAACCGAACAGTGTGCCAACACTAACTGCGTCCAGAATCTGTTGTTGTGAGAGTTCCCATTTGACACCACGTCGATGAGGGAACTCTGTGTCGAGCAGTTGTTTTACCGCGGGTGCTTTTCTAGTCTGTTTCCATGTGCATTCCCACATCTCGACTACCTTCACGTAACGTCGGAGGTACGCTGTATGTTTGCGTGTTTCTTCCCTAAGTTGTGCCATGGGTTTTCCATTCACGTTGTTCACCTCTTCCCCAACACAGGGGCAGCCATGAAAGAAACACCCTTGGAATTGATACGCCGTTCTTGTTTCGCGGCACCATCCATCCACGGGTAGTTTTCCTATGCGTTTCTCCCTACCGTTGAGTTGGTGTCGGATGGCGTGTCCGGTTCTCGAGGCTTCCCAAGTTAACCACTCCGCAGCCATCTGTCCATATAACTGCGCAGACTCGGGTCGAAATCCGTTTTGTTCCCGTCGACGCGTGAACCACCCGGTAGGCATGTCTTGCATCAACGCCCAAAGATAGAGGGCATTGGCGTCGTATCCTACGACGGAGCGACACGGTTGCGCTGCCTCACCTAGTTCTACTTATCTTACTTTGGTGACGTCCTTCTCGTGATACCTGTGGAATATAATTGCTGGACCACCCACGATTTGTTCCTTCACCAGACGATGTAGGTCTTTGTGTTTCTCATTGAAGAGTGTGAAGTAAGTGTTGGCCGGCAAGTCGTTGAACAGATAGAGCAACGTCAGACCAGGAACGCTGATGCCGTCTTTAAACATATCGATGCCTCTTTGTTGGTAGAAGACCGTTTGTTTACTGATAGCCTCTAGGAAGGGTACCACATCAAGGTTATTATACCACACCAAAAAATCACGCATGGTCTGCATATTCTTTTCTCGCCATACCCTTTCGCATGCGACATAGGCCTCGTTGGATATGCCCTCGTTTTTAAGGTGGCTGTAGAAGGCTTCCTTC
Source organism: Oasisia sp. SBJ-2009 (assembly GCA_964017155.1). NCBI lineage: Eukaryota > Metazoa > Annelida > Polychaeta > Sabellida > Siboglinidae > Oasisia > Oasisia sp. SBJ-2009. The sequence continues at coordinate 36,784,413 of OZ024856.1, forward strand.
GGCGGAAGGTTACGATCGTCTAGCTTCCGGATATCGTCCATGTACTCGTATGGAAAGTGTCCTTTTGTGAGGTCACATCCGTAGGCTTTTAAGTACTTGTCATATCTGAAGCCGGGTGCGAGATAATTCACCATGTCCAGGAACTTTAGTTTACTCGTCGATAGACACATGAAAGTGTTCCATCTCTTGATCACAAAGCACGACGCGGTTTCCTTCCCATCACCAAGTAGCAGATAGGGAACCAGAAAACTGTTTAATTGTGTTCAGATCATACCTCCCCGAGTTGAAACCGATAACGGGCATTTGGCTGATCCAAACCAACAGTTGATCCGTCAGTGTACTGTATGGGTTGTTCTGATGTGGCGATGCGGTTTCCTCTTCCCCCTCCCCCTCTTCCACCTCCTCCTCCTCAGCACCCTCACTCGTCGCATTATTCCAGCTTACCCGCAGTTCCTCCAATTCGTCGAATATATGTTTGTACCTAGGTTTCAGGATTTCGAAAGCGGCGTCACTCGTCCGCTCCAAGTCCTTCATCAAGGTTGCTACTAGCGCTTCCGAATCACCGTCCGTGACATAACAGCGAGCATCTTCGTGACCTGGCACGTTTGATGCTATGCTCACGCTAAGGGGCACGTGCCGTGCGACCCACTGGACCTTGTCGCAGTTGGGTGGCAATTCGGTGCTATCAAAGTAGCATTCGAAATCATAAGTAGCGCGATAAGGGAAATAACGCAATTCGTCTTCCACCCGGATACCCTCGTCGTCCAAGCGTTGGAATATCGATGGTGTTGGGTGATAGACTCCACCGGGGTATACGTGTCGGACACCTCCCTGACAGGAACGCTCGTGTCGGAGGAGCAGATATGGTCTTTTCCATAACGAGTTGCCACACTTGCGACACCGATAGCTGTGACATTACTGTTGCGGATCTCGAATGTACGAAAAGTGGGTTCCATGTAGATTCACCGTCATTGTTTCTGGATAGTGACACATTGACCGCCTGACTAGTTCAGCCACCGTCTTCCCGCCTTTTGTTGCGGCTAGTGTGTATACTGATATGTTTGTGGAAAATGTTGTTTCCACGTGGTAGAAGTCTTCTAGTAGGACACCAGCAAACTCGTGCATGGGCTCGTCTGCACCATAGTCGGCGTAGGTTCCAAACGACGAACGGAAGGTTCCAAACGACGAACGTTGGCCCCTCGATGAAGAGCCAGACAGCGAAAGAGACACAGATTGTCGTTGTAGCGTTTGTTATGCTGGTCTCTCTCTAGAATGATGACAGCCTTGTTTCGTTTCAAGTAGGGAGGAAGGATGGTGTTGACGCAACCTATTGGATGATCTATAATTTTGTTGATGAAAAATGTGGCGTTCGTCACGATCTCCACAAACCAGGCCGAATTCGGTCGCTGTGAGCCGACCCACTGCAAGACGTCGGGTAGTCTGATTCGTTGAAGAAACGTCTCGAAGTCTTGTGAATTTGTAACTAGGCTGGGTTCGTCCAAGTACCGTCCGCAGCAGTTAAACGAAAAGTGAAAGTATCTGTAGCGCCCTGTGTTCTTGTTTCTCAACACGAAGCCGTAGCTCAAATTAATCTTGAAAGAATAATTGTGTTCGTCAAAGACTCATCGCAGCTGTTGCTCGAGGTCACGCGTGTCCAGCGTGGTCAGTCGGTAATTGTACCTCGACTGAACGGGACCCCTGGATACAGACGTTCGTATGCTTGCCCAGTGTTGACGAACAACTCGCAGTAGTTCGTCCGATAAGAGATCGTTACCTATCGGGTATTCGAACGGCGCTTCTAACGGATCTTCCACCAGTTCGTCGTTGCTAGCAACGGCCGAAGCTCTACGTTTCGGTGACGGAGGTCCTTCTGGGTCACATCGGACATTTCTCGTGTGTCGTATGAGTTCGTGGCGTGTACTAAACGAACGTCGACAAACATCACACACGTTGATGCCGTCGTCACCACCACTCGTAGATGATTGCTTGCATGCGGTTCTAGTGTGTCTAAGCATACTGTCTCGCCTACCGAATGATTTCCCACATCCTGGACATACATACCTACCGATCGTGGGGGTGTCGCTCTGTTGTGTATAGGTGTGGTCGGTAGACGGCGGTTCTCTGATAATCGTTGGTAGAGTCGGTGATGTGTAGGTGTGATCGCTGCTGGGGGTTATGTGGGTTCCGATGTGACGTAACTCGGCGTGAGTGCGAAACGCCTTTCCGCAGTGACGACAGGGATACAACCGCATGTTGTGATCGTGTTTACGACTGAAAGAGAGTCGTTTCATTACCACTCTTTTATTAACGGACATAGCGTGGGCTGGGTAGGGTGTGGTGTAACCACCCACGCGAAGCGTGGGTGGCGGGGGGCCGGGGCCGGGGCATATGTGCATGTGCATGTTTGTGTGTGTGTGCGTGTGTGTGCGTGTGTGTGTAACAACGCATAGACGTCGGCTACTTAAAAGAACACATACATGGTATATAAATTTTCCACGTTGTATTATTATTATTATTATTATTATTATTATTATTATTATTATTATTATTATTATTATTATTATTATTATTATTATTATTATTATTATTATTATTATTATTATTATTATTATTAGTAGTAGTAGTAGTAGTAGTAGTATTGTATCAAGAATAACATAATATGTGTATCAATCGGTAAGAATACAATGGTTTGGCTTGCGGGTGATTTAACATCGCTCCAGAGGCCGCGAGCTTGCGGATGACTTATCATCGCTCTAGTGGCTCATTGATGTAAGGACGACTTGCGAGTGAGTCAACACCTCTCCAGCGGTCCGAGCTTACGAGTGAATTAACACCGCTCCAGCGGCTCCATTAATGACGATGACGACATTCCTTACCGAAGACTACACATATCGTTATTTGTATATATAAACAGGCCACAACACCAAATGAGTATACTCCGAAATAGCACAATATTCTACGTATTTGTTAAAGCCGCTATAAGTATTCGTTTACACGAAACAAAGCCAAATGTATATATTTCAAACATGCGGTGCTTTACCACCAACAACAACAACAACGGTTTATGTATGATATGGCCGGAACCACTGTATGTTCGTAGTGCTCTTTGAATTTATAGTTACTAACCACGTCTACAGAACACCGTCTTTCTGACTGTAACACAACATCCTAATTGTACATTTCTACGTCCGAATGATAATACGCAGACGGTAGTGTAGCTTTGTATTCTTTGAACACTTTCTCCTGCATCTCCTCTCGCCAGGTGGACGTCACCCACTTGGCGAAGATAAGCGACAAGGCCGCATCGAGCACGTCTGGTAAATGCGTTGTAATTCTATCATACGACTCGGCAAGACAGCCGGTCATATGTTGGACTTGGCTGGGATGATCGATCTTACACCCAGCACATGTCTCCCGTGCCCTTTCATTAACGGCGACGATGGCGTAGGGAACGAAGGTGTCTTCTAACGCATCCACGAGTTCTGTCTGCGCTTATGTTGGTTCGGTATCGTTCTGTGATGATGTCTGCATTTCGTGATAAGTTTTCTCGGAGTCGCTGGCTTTCTGCATTTCGTGGTACGTTTTCGGGTTCTCGGAGTAGCTTGCTGTCTGCATTTCGGTGGGGCTCGGTGACGAGTGGTAGGAAGGGGACTTCTCGGCGTAGTCGTCGTCGTCGTCATCGTCGTCATCATCGTCGTCGTAGTCGTGGTTGCCTTGCCCGTCATCCCCGAACAATTCTTCATAGATTCGTTGATCTAGTTCCGACTTCCACGAAGATGGTGCTGGGGACGCGTGGAGACAGACGATGTCTTCGGTATCAACATCATTAACCTAGGTGGACAACGAGAAAATTTAGAATAGTGTAGACCAATTGTACATAACTTAAGCGATAATCACGTTGTTGTTGTTGTCGCTTTAGGCGTTGTTGTTGTCGCTTTCGGCGTTGTTCCAATTCCGTGCGAATGTATTTTTCGAGAACCGAACCCATAGCTACTGTAAGATTTTCTATTTCGGTCATCTGTTTAATCAGTTCTTCCAACGACACTGTCTCCCCATCCACCACCACCACCTCACCCTCCGTCTGGTCTTGTACTCTCGTCTTTGTTTGTTCGTCTTTGTCCTAAGGTAAAATAAAGTATAGAATACTGATCGTTTTCGTTACTAACTAATGTTGTTCTTATGAACACAAATCAACACCCAAAACTGTGTATTGTCTGTTTCCATTTCGATCGTTTCTATGTGTTTATTAGAAATTGAAAACATAACCACAATGACCACACGTGATGGATGAAATTATGCATACCGGCTGTGGTTCTGGTTGTTTGTTTTCTAGAAAGTCATCGATCTGTTTCACAAGATCGTCCACAGACGGTTCGTAGACCGCTGGTTGTTTGGTGCCGGTGTCCTCACCACCGTCATCATCACTCGTGAGATCGACGACGACACTGTCCTCCTCCTCATGATCATCACCGTCATCGTCGTTAGCCGTATTCATGTTGTTGGTTAGCCATTCTTCAACACGCTCATTAGTATTTTTTAACCAATCATAGGTCATGTTTTCTCTTATCCATTCATCAATAAGATCGAGATCAGTGTCATACGCCAGCCATGATGACGGTGCTGGTGATGCGTGTAGAACAACACACTCATCGTCGTGGTCATTTACCTAAGTAAAATTTATAAAATTTAGAATAGTAGTACACCATAACCAAATTATTATTATTATTATTATTATTATTATTATTATTATTATTATTATTATTATTATTATTATTATTATTATTATTATTATTATTATTATTATTATTATTATTATTATTATTATTATTATTATTATTATTATTATTATTATTATTATTATTATTATTATTATTATTATTTGTGACGTCGTGGTAGAACCGTACGCATTTGTTTTGTTAAAATACCTCGTGATTATTAACAATTTAGTTTTTTGGTTGTTGTTGTTGTTGTTGTTGTTGTTATGTTCATTCACTCTGTCCAGAAACCCCACCCTCTCTCTGAGCTGCCTGATCACAAGTGTCACCAGCGTTTACCGATTCCATCTCTTTCTGGGTAAACAACACCTGCGCGTCTGCCAGCACGTAATTATCAAACGGATACTGCACCGATTTACGAATTTTGGCTTGAATGAGGGCACCACGGAATTTCTTCGACGCACAGACTTTAGCGTCGTCTGACAGAGCCTCGTATTCCAGAGCACTCATACCCATCCATTTGGTAGTCACGTCGTGGAAAGACGTACACCAAAAGTTTGTCTCTGACTGTGTGTCCTGAAGTAGCAATCGCGCCAAAAAACAGGGCACAGGATTTTTCTGGATCATGTGTGAAGGACACACATACTTTCCCGCTTTGTTAGCTGTCAAACTCTTTCTACATATACCACAACCGGGGTAAGTGAACATACGGGAATGGTGTTGTGCCGATAGCCATTTCACATTAACTGGATCAACTAAAGTATAATAACCGCTACCTACCTTCTTCGTAACGAGGTTTTGAGTTGTTGTCGCCTCGGTGTGGTTTGCCATCTTGGTGGTCGTGTCGTTGAAGCGAAGCGATGGTGGTCGTGTCGTTGAAGAGATGCTGTGAAGCTCGAAGTCGGTTTGTAGAATAGCGGAAGAGTACCGCCTTTTATACACGGGAGACGTACATTGCATCAGTGTGTTATCGCGTGGCGTCCAATCGCACTGCTTGCACGTATTCGCTGGTTGGTGTGGGGTGATGGTGGTTGCATCACGTGTGTCGTTCGACCAATGACAGCTGCTCACAATACGGTAGTGGTGGTGGTGGTTGTATCACGGGTGCCATTCGAGCAATGAGCGTTGATTGCATCATTCGACGGTTGCATCACGTGTGTCGTTCGACCACTGACAGCTGCTCACAATACGGTAGTGGTGATGGTGGTTGCATCACGTGTGTCGTTCGACCAATTACAGCTGCTCACAATACGGTAGTGGTGATGGTGGTTGCATCACGTGTGTCGTTCGACCAATGACAGCTGCTGACAATACGGTAGTGGTGATGGTGATTGTATCACGTGTGTCGTTCGACCAATGAGCGTTGATTGCATCATTCGACGGTTGGTGTGGGGTGATGGTGGTTGCATCACGTGTGTCGTTCGACCAATGGATGCTTACTGCGATACGTGTCCCAAAGTTAAACAAACACTTTCCTAACACACTCTACTGAACCACTTTCTAACCGACCTTGTCACTTGACAAACGACCCATTGAATCTCTTATCTGTAAACAACTGATAACGAAGTCGGACAAGTGAGACTTGACAAACGACCCATTGAAATTGAACTAGGTCGAGGTCGAGGTCGGTGTGATGCAACAATAGCGGAAAGCTTTTTGGACTCTCGTAACACCACCACCACCCTAGGTGCCACACTTGGCTAGCATTGGTCGACAGAAGCGCGTGTGACAGCATCACGAGTCGCTTTCACCGTATACTAACCATAGGTTTTCTCGACAAAGAACAAACTCATCACGACTCCCGTTTGGTGCGCACCCCGCTGAATCCGAATCCCGATCGTCATACACAGAGAACTACTCGAAGAAACACTTCAGAAGACACACACAAAATAGTAAGTCTCGACTATTGGTGTTGGTGTACACAATTTATATGTTACATTATCCAACACAATGTTGCTTACTGTTTCTGTAGTCTTGCTCGCACTTCCATTAATAATTCGCCAAGTACTTTTTTTCCAGGTGTACCATTTCTCGATAAACCCCAATATCCCAATGCTGATGCGACTTGTTCAACCAGTAGCATGTTTCCTGTATCAATCAGCTGCCTCGCTAAATCACCGTCTTTGAACTTACGCGTTAATAACGCATACATTATCGCTCGTTTTGTTTTACTCCATTCTTCAAATTTTCTTAACTTGATTCGCTTACTTAGTCGTTTGGCTTCTCTGCCGCTTTTTGCTTTTTTGATCAGTTGTGCTGTTTCGTTGTCACCGTTAAACACCGCTTGTTTGTACTGATAAGCCGCTTCAACGGAAGTGAATGTTTCACCCCACGCATGGACGCGACAGTTGTAAAAATTTGACAAGAAGCTACGTTCTCCACGAAATCGAATAACACGCTGTGTTGTCTCCATGTCTTTGTTATTTGTGCGGATTTGTCCTAGAGAAACGTCTTCTGGTTGTGTATAGTCACGTGTATATTCACGTGTGTAGTCACGTGTTTTGTCAACTGTTTTCTTTAAATAGTATCGAAATTAATTGAATGCTTCTTCCCTTCAGACAATGGCTTCTGTCGCAGACGTTGTCAACGAAGACGAAGCCGACGACGGAACGTACGTTTATGTTGTTAAATGTCTTAATTAAACGTATGCTAATTGTAGTATCTTAAATAACGAAATATACTAATACAATAATGGATATTGTAATTAACTTGTACTAGTCATAGCGTGATTATAATAATAATAATTGTGCACAAACGTGTATTACTTTATGTTTGTATATAATACCTGCTTTTAAATTATTTGTTTCTTTTCAGTGAGGAAGAATGGCGCGATGCGCATTCATACATATATGCTTATGTACTAAAACAAATACAGGAACGGAACACCAGTCGTCCGGTAATATATGCGGAACCCCTATGGATTCTGGAGGGTGAAGAAGACGAGGGTTATATAACCGAATAATATTAAAATAAAATAAAATGTTTCAATAAGTCAGTTGTTTTGGTCGTTTCTTGTTACTCGAAAAGAGTTGCATGCACATGCACGCATATACACACATACACATCAACACACGTGATATTCAACAACAAATCATCGATCAGTCGAGAACTCTTACCACCATACAATAAACCGGACATAAATAGCAACCAATCATCGAGCAAGTAAATAAACCGGTGTGCAGTTGGTTACGCTTTTGAGGAGTCATGATCAGCCATTTTGTTTTCTGGTCACGTTACTTCAGGTTCGGGCACGAGACTTGAGGCCGTCTCATCTGGTTTAGTTTCCCGGTCGCTGATTGGTTGGTATCCACATACGGTTTACCTTGTTGGACGTTGATTGGTTGATGAAGAACACGTGTATTGATGACATCACTTCCGGGTGACTTTCTCGTAAACCGGGAGTAGAAATACAACAACCAATCAACGTCCAACAAGGTAAACCGGACGTAGTCATAAACCAATCAGCGATCGGGAAACTAAACCGGGAGTACAAATGACCGGAAGTCAAGTGACCGGAAGTCACGTAACAGGAAGTCACGTGACTGGAAACAAAATGGCGGACCATGGCACCGCAAAAGCGTAGTCAACTGCACACCTATACTACTCATGCAATGTTGTTTGTCATGCTGGACGTATCAAGTGCATTTGACATGATTGACCATGAAC